>KZ805861.1:0-13069 GCA_003073855.1 Periconia macrospinosa
GGGGGGGAGATAGAGATGGATATTGCATGAATAAACTGCGGCTAGCTTTTAGTGTCTTCTTTTGTACAAGAAAAACATGACAAATGCTATGTCGGAGGAAATTTATATTCACTTGTGACATTAAAATATATGCATTATTCCGGATTTGCAGCTCAACATTTGAAATATAATTGTAGGAATAGCCGTATGTATTCCGCGTTGAAACCCACCCACTTCGGAGAATTTCAAAGCGATCACGACGGCGGTTTGGGGAAGAGAAAAACAAGTAAATCGAACCCCCTCTCCCCGCGTATCGTAACCTCTACCGCAGCAAGATCATATAGTAATTGTGTCTTAAGCGTGGCAGAACATCTCTGCGGGGAAAATCAATAGGCACTGGACCTTGTACAACATTCGACAATTTTACTATCACAACCTTGCATAAATATATCCCGGCCGTATAGCAAGATCGCCTTCTCTCTATCCCACTTCGGAAAAAAACATGACTGCTTCGCTCGACCATGAAGTAACAACAAATCCCGGCGATGGAACTTGCAATATACAAGATACACTCGCAACTATAACCGATATCAACGACTTCAACTTGCCCTTATACAGTAATTAAGAGAAAGAGAGAGAGAGAAGAGCAAAAAACAAGCAAACTACCTACACCAGCGCCGCGTCCCTGACTCTTCTCTCCTCCACCTCCAAACCACTCCCCCCCTCCCCCAACGGAAAAAGCACGCGGAGGGCGATGAAAGGAGGGAGGGCTAAGACACAACCCACCTACACACACAGTCCATTGCATGGCATCCATTTACCCACCCCCTCTCCCCCCTCCCCCTTACAAAGCCTAGAATCCAGAAGAATCACTTGCTAGTTATCTGCAAGACCCCGAGTCATGGGATCAAGAAGGGGGGCAAAAAAGGAAGAAGAAAAAAAGGTGATGGACAGGGTTTAAATTTAAATCACACACACGCTACGCGCGCGCCCGCGCCCGCGCACACGGAGCTTGATATTCTTATAGGTGAAGGGATGGGATGCCGATGGGATGGATTGAACAGAACATGGATGTGTGCGTGTGAGAGTGTGTGAGAGAGTGAGGGAAAACACCACCAGCGATATTCCTTGTGTTCGATTTTTGGGGATCCTGGGTGATTTTTAGTCGGGTGTGGAAGGGGCTTGTGGGATGATATGAAAAAGTGCGTGCTTTTGTGTTGGTTGGTTGGTTGGTTCGTTGGTTGGATTTGGGTGGTGGGTGTAGAGAAAAACGAGCGAAGCAAGTATGCACTCCTTTTTTTTTTACTTTAGAGCATGAACGGACAGACGTAGTTATTTGTTTTTCGTTTTTCTCGATTATCCTTCGCGTTACGAATCCCCCTCGTTTTCATGCTTCGGTTTCGGGGAAAAGGGGAGGGTATGAATGGATGGATAGGATGGGATAGGATGGATCAATGCTCAATGAACACCATGAATAGATGCATGTCATATGTCCTTATGACCCCATCACCATCATCATACCCCTTCCTTCCCATCCCATCCCATCGATACGCGCACGCTATACGCAATATATTCCCTTCCTTCCTTCCTGCCGCCCAGCCCCCCCTTAACCCTACAATACCAAAGAAGCAACTCTCAGGATTCTTAATTAACCACGGCGAAAAAAAAATAATCGACACCAGCATCAGGTGCCCATCAATCCCATCCATCAGCAAAGCACCACAAACAAGCAAGAATCCGCGCGGGCGGGCGCGCGCGCGTGAAAAGGAAAGTTCGCAGATTGCGGGTCCGCAAAAGGTGCTTGAATCCCCTCCCCCCCCCCAGCTCCCCACGTTTTATTGGGGACGAACGACGTCGGATCGGAGGTAAGAAACGAGCGAGCGTCTTTGTCCGATTACTCTTTTTTTTGTTCCATTTCTCCGCGGCTCTTGCTTGCTTCTTTTGTTCTTTTTTTACACGCGTGGGTGACATCACGTCTCGTCACATCACATCACATCATGATCATAGATCTTTGAAAGGATTGGGTAGTTGTACGATGGGGGAAGGAGGGAAGGAAGGAAGGAAGGAAGGTGGACCTTGCGCACTTGCACTCGCGTCTTGCACTTGCACTGTGCTGGAGCCATGTGATTTGGAATACGTTGAGTGCTTTTTTTGGGGGGGAGAGGGGGAGATTGGGGGAGGGGTTGTTGGTGGCTAAGTCTGTTTATGCAGGTAGTTGGAGAAAAGAGAGACACACAGAGAGAGAGAGAGCAAGATGAGGGTTTTGAAGCTAGTACGGTATGAGATAAAAGAACGTCGATCTTGTTGGCTGGAATCAATGGCGGCGCAGAGAGGTTAAGAGGATATTTCCTATTTAGATGTACTTGCATGAGAAGTTGAGGGAGTTTGTTTGGATGTGTGAGGAGAGATGTGAGACCTCCATGGATGACGACGCCGCCGTCGGGTACATACTGCATATCGTGAAGCCGGTACGATGCGGAAACAAGATATCCCAGACAAAGAAAAGACAGGTACACCGACCGAGAAAAAGAGAGGCGGGCGGCGTTGAGAAACTGGGAACAAAAGCCAGCGTGTGCGCTGTTCACCCACGCGCGTGCGTGGATGGGTCATGTTCGGGTACTCGGTGTCTTGCCTGATGTCTTGTAGCTGAAAAAACGTGGTGGCGTGGCGTTGGAAAGCCATTCCGCCTTTTCGCTGTGCTCTACTGTACGCTATTTTCCACCTGAGCCCTCTTTCCCTTTACGGGATGTGGTATGGCACCGGTCTTGGGAAAAAGATTGCTAAGGCAGTCTTTATTTTTGTTCGATAAGGTGATGGCACACGGACAGCATTGGTAAGTACAGTAGCGATACTATATTAGCCAAACAATAAAAGGGACCTTGGAAATGCGTCTCGATCCCGGGAAACCGGATTTGCATGTTATGCTGCCAAACGAACGGACCAACCAACCAACAAGGTACTGTAGTACAGTTCAAATAAGTTACCTACTTCCTTTTACCTGGTTAGAGAGGTCCTGTCCTACGGATTTCAGAAGTAGGCGGTATGCTGCGATTCACGGCCAGCCACGGTCGTCGTCGTCACACATCCATACCGTCCTCGTTTATTCTGCCGTGTTAAACGAAATTAAGGCCGTCTGCGCCTTTCCCACAGCCCCAGCCTGCCCATTCGTCATGGCCCGTCGAACCATTGGTTGGGTCCCGCACGTTCGAAATCTACACTACACTACACAGGCAACGTTCGGGATAACTAACGTCAAGTTAGTCGGAATTACCGGACATGAATGTTGTGTACGTTTTCAGCTCCAGCGGCGGGCGTAACGTTATGTCCCTCTCTTGGCCGAGTCCAATGCTGCTTTGGGTCATAGTTTACATAGCTCCGCAGTTAGTTATTTTCTTGGCCTCTTTTCACTAAGGGAGAAAGGGCGGGGACTGTTAGCCAAGAAGTGTATAACCTATCTCGTACCGGTCGGGAAATGTACAAGTACCAGGTACCAGGGGTCTTAGACAATGACATGGCATGGGGACAAGGGCGTGGTATAGCGTACTACGGTACACGGTACAGCATCAAAGCCACCACTGACGTGTGCGTACAATAGGAACGGGGTTTCAGCCCTGTCAGTGGTCACGTTATCGAGGACCCGAAAGACATGGTCTTTGCGAGAAATGTACAAAAAGAGTCGGTATTGCGAGCTACGTTTGTGAGTGAGTTGTAGGGCGGGCAGGGGTTCAGGGACTCGGGGTAGGGACACTGCGCCGTATGGTGGAGAGGTGTGGGTGTGGATGAAAGTTGGCCCTGCCGGCTTGGCTGGTGGCCCCGCCCCTTCGCCGACCGACCGCGCTAAGGGATTGTTCGCCCGCTCCCGAGAATTGGGTTTGCTTTAGAATCTTCTTTGCTCCGTGCGTTTACGTACGCACGTGCAAGCGTACTGTATGTACACAGGAGGTAGGGTAGTCGTGATGTGATGCATCATTGTGGTGAAGTTGCTCGTGGTCAACGGTCAACCAAGGGCGGACAAGGTGTCATGGTGCGCGCATTTTCCTCGCGACGCCTCACAAAACCCTCTCAATTCCACGCCCGTCATCTACACATTGTCCAATGGTCGCACAATACTGTACAATGGAATCGCAGGCTGGACACGTACGAAATTGCCATGTTGGAGGACCCAAGACCGGAACAGTTACTCAAAGGAGAACGGGAAACGGGCACAACATGATATCCCCCAGATGGCCACGATCCACGGCTCCAGATGTACCTCAACGGCACGGCTACAAGGTCTATGCAGTTTTGGCCCTCAAAGAATGAGAAAAAAAGAGGGGCTATGGCCCCATTCCGTGACAGCCAGCCAGCCATCCAGCCTGCCAGCTGAGGCTCGTCTCGCCGCGGACCTCAAATCTCTCCATGATGATGATTTCGATTGCTGGAAATTCAACTATTCAGCCCCCATCTCTTCGTTGCCCCGTTACACATTGAGTATGCGGCCCACAAACGCCCCAGCAATTCTGGCGAAGCACCGTAGCGGCCAGGCGGAGTGTGCGGAGTGTGCTGATGCCATCAGGGTGTGATTTGTAACTGGCCGTTGTAATCTAGCACACAAGGGTAGCTAGCACGCGCGGAGCATCGTATCGGGGTCGTATCACATCGCCTTTGGGGGTTTAGGCATCTGAGAATCTTGATGATTTCAACTTCACCCTTGCCAGCTATGCGAGAAGGAATGCTGTATGGTTCAAACGTCAAACACCCATTGCCTTGGTCCCTGCAATTTTCAGCTCGTAGCGGTACCACTGTCCCTCGCAAACTATTAGCCATTGATTGACGATACGGACGTTGAATTCTATACAATTTGGAATCCGGCCAACGAGCTGGTCCTTTTTCCTAGTAAGTAGCCTGCCAATCCTCGCTTGTATCTCCCTTTTCGCACCATTGCCTGTTTTCGTGCGAAAGGAGTTTGGTAGTCAGGCTCTCGCAGAATTAGTAAAACGGCCCCCTCGTATCCACGCATCTAGAATTGATCAGATAATGTCCGGATTCATCGATAGTTGAAGCGAGGGTCGCTGTCGTCGCTAACTAGCGGATACGGAGACCGACACCATAGAAGGCTCGTCTCGCTCCAGGTAGCGCCCACGCAACGGGCTAGGTAGGGGAATGGAATCCACATTTGCGGCCGTTGGGAAAAAATCAAAGGACTGTAACGCAATTGATGGCTGTGCCGTGTCACGACATTCCCCACTCCCGGCTGAGAAATGAATCTTGAATAATTGCGCGGTTATTTACTAGTCAAGATGCATGTACTTGTGTATGTAGGTCTCAGTACGCGTATTGCATTGCTATGCTATCATCTCCAAGCCACAGCGACTCGTGATCGATATCGATAGTGAATGCATTAGAGCGTGGAGCAGCACAGGTAGATCGCTGCGGATACGCAACTCTTTTATCGGAAGGACGGCAGGCGTAGTGAGTGACTTGCACGGAAAAGCTACCAAGAGTCGCTAAAGGTTGGAGCTTGCGAGCGGGATCTGTAATGTGCAGTAGCGTGTTGGCTTGTGGATTAGCTATCGTACGGCATGGGCAAGACTCGAAAGAATATCCGAAGATAACTAGTGGAGTGGAGGGCTGGGTTAGAGGGGAGAGGGGTTGGTAGCATGACTAGGTGCGCAGTATTCCGCCCTTTTATTCCGCATAAATCGGAACATCGCATGACACTCCATTTGGCGGTTGCGAAGAGGAGGAAGGAAGGAGCAACGTCAAAAGATGCTTCTCCAACAAAATGGAAATTGCGCACGCGCAGAGGGAAGGAATGGGCATCAGCGCTTACTCACAGCCGGAAAAGTGTGGGCCGAAGAATGCGCGTAGAAGGTTTTTCTTTCCTGTCTTTTTCGTTCGATTCGGTCAGAACTCTTTTCCAGCCCTATGCGCTGCGCATGCTTTGTTGGTAACGTAAAGTAAGCTTCGCAATTCACCACGTTGTAAGTAAGCTTCTAACGTGAGATTGGGAGTGGGAGATCTGGGGAAGCGAACGATAGATGGCTAATAGGTACGATATCACATACGATGACATGCTTTGATAAGGTGATGATCTTTTTTTCTTCTTTATCTATTCTTTTTGGCTTTTGGCTTCTACAACGTGAGAACCTAATCTTGTCATACCCTCTGGAGATGGTTGCGCCAATGTGCCCATTGCTCGCAGGTCCGGAGCTAGCAGCAGCAGGCACATGACTCCCACTTGCTTGACCGGAATGATCGGCCATGACCGCGATGCGATTACCCAAAGCGGAAATATACTATATTGTGCGAAGAGCCTTGTCCCGCGCAGTCTCATTCGATGGCACGATTCAGGAGCATGTGGTTTATTTTTGAGCGGCCGCTAACTATGTCGCTGCACAAACCGTCGCATGCGGCTACCTATTCCAGGATCATTGTGAGTCGAACTGGGTCTATATGCGCGTGCGTGGGCGCAAAAACATCACATCTCGTATTTACGCCGTGTAGAATGATTAGTGCTTCACACCAGACCGGGATTCCCTCCACGGTTGGCGCAGGTTGGCAACTGGAAGGAATGCCTTTTCTTTTTGCCTTCTTTTTCGAGAAAACAAACGAGAGTGGTGGTGACTGAAGAAGGAGCAGGAAGAGTTCAAGCTGCGCGATAGTTGACATTGCGTCACTCGGGTGGAGGTTCTGATAGGTATTCACAATGTTATCTGTACTGTAGCCCACGAAAAGACAAAATTAGCAAATCACTAATGGGGGTTATTGCCGTGATGCGCGAGGAAATAAGCGGAGCCGCATGCTGGTTGGATTGCCTTGTGCCTTGCCTTGCCTAATTCCTCTGCCTTGCCTTGGCCCGCAACTGAGGCCACCCACTTGACCCAGCACGCATGGCATCGTGCGAGGCCACAGGCAAACAAACAAAATAAACGAATGAAACGTCGAGCAGGACTCCCCATGCCAATACATTGTCGCGTCGCCTTTTCGGGCACCGAGTAACGACCGTCTCGTAGACTAGACCAGAACCAGCCACACGGCGCGCTGGATAGTTCGTTCGTTCGTTCCGACTTTGAAGGATACCGAAGCTTTCTCTCCTGCGGCCGCTATGAAATAGTACAGCGGGTTTCCGCGCAATGGCCCTCCCACCTAGCGTGTAACTAAAACACGCTTTCAAAACCACCGATATCCTCCCTAATGACGAACGTGCTGCGATGCACACGAGGGCCAGCGTGCTTTGGATGTGCCAATTCGTTGGTGAGGTATGCCATCATAAAGTGGTACGGCACTGTACGTCGTCATGTAGTGCTACACGCCAATTAGCGAATGCGAGTCCCCGATGTCTTTGTATGCCAACCGTCAACCATTGTCTTTCGTCCATGGTGTGATCCATTCCAGTCGCGCGACGCCAAAGGATAAGGCAGCCGACGCGTCCAAAGGTTAGGCGTCCACATTGGATTCATCATCCATCGAGTGGGTTTCAAGGCGCGTTAAAGATAGCTTTGGGTGAAGCTGCATATAGGACCATTCGAGCGCATTGGCGACACGTGAACAGCACATGCAGGGCTCCATCCCCGCGGGAAATCGAGCAGATCGGGACACCTCGCACAAGGGGTTTGATAGACAGAGCTGCGGCGTCTCCGCGTCGGATGTTAGATTTGGGGCCGATCTGGGTGGTTCATTCGGCCCGCAGCGAACGAAGGAACCATTGTAAAGTGTAGAAAATGCCTCCGGTGGGGTGTCGATCTGGTTTGTCGATTCTCTACCAACTCCTGATTCATAATCGCATTCTTGCACTGACATCATGCGGTAAGTTTCAGTGCCATCAGCCGGTGCAAATAAGCATCGGAAAAATATCCAGCATGGTTGGTCGGATAGCTGTCTGCAGTTGACGTTACCTTTGGTTCTGGAGCAGAATGGACACCCCGAGAATAGTGTCCTGGCTCCCGGACGGGGCTCGTTCTGGTAAACATTTGAACCAACCATCAAGATAACTCCCTAGGTGGCGTCCACGCACGAGACATATGGTTTCGCACGACAGTTAGCTATAGTCGTCATTCGCTATAGCTGGGTTCAAAAAATACCCGGCTTGACGCTGCGCTTGACGCCTTCGCTGGGACAACGATGACCCGACTACACTGCACGCCAAATATGGCAACCGCGAAATGTGTATGTAATATCTTTATCGTCGCAATGACCGTTGGGTTGAGGCACAGCAGTGTCATTGGTCTGTGAACCAAATGGGCGGAGTCTAGTTTATGCTATTAATTGCAGTGTCCGCAGCGTAACAACTTGAAGCCTGTGCCTGCCTGCCCTATGCCCCGCCGCGACGAAGCCGCGTAGAGCGCCAAGTTTGGGTCGTCTTCAGCCGCACCCTACAGCATCTCCCGGAACCCGAGCACCCTGCTTCTGCCATATCAATGCTTCAAACGGACTAGACAGTTTGATGATTGCGGTATTTGTATGGTATGAATCAATATGATCAACAGTGGATAGACCCGATCAATTCCTCTATGATAACTCGGTCATCCCAGCACCCCCTAGACATGACAATCCATGAAGGTGGCCGGCGTAGTCGTCACCTAGAGCTGTAGCCGAAGCCGGTCAACTAACGGTGCAAGGTGGCGGTGAAACATGAGCATAGGGAGCAATTGGGGAATTTCACCGCATGCAGCCATAGATGTTTTGCTGCAAATGTTGATTTAGCTATCAGCAAATGATCGTCGCGTACCTTTGGCGCGTATTTGAGAAAGATTTTATTTTTATGGTCAACGGCATGCGAGGGTGAATGGTTGGTACCCGACTAGGGCGGGAAAGCAATATTGAAGGAAATGCAGGTCGGGGTCTTGCTCGTGGATCCAGGTGGACGTTGATAGTCAAGTTCCGAAATGGACGTCGCAAGGTTGTTTTGCTGATGGGTAAGAAAGTCACTTGAGCGCTATTTCCGCCAAGCTATACCCAATGGAGAGGGATGTTCATTCTAGCCATTTCCCAGAATGGCCAGTAACAAGAGTTATTAACGGCAATCGTCCACAATCTGGAGACGTAAAAAGGGTTTCATGGGTCCATTCAGGGGTGTCTCCGACGTTTTCACCGATCACTGCTGTGAGGAATTTGGGGTTGATGCCGCTCCAAGATGGGTAAGAGGATTTAGGATCCCGCCCGCAGAACCGTTCGACTTGACTGCTCTAAGCTGGGTTGACCCCTTGATATTAGGAGCTTGCAATGCTATACTTCCTAAATCAGTTAGAGCTGTGGGATTATCGGTGAATTTTGGATGCAGTGCATCAAGTATGCATGCCTCTGGGAAGGAGCGTCAGCCTGTTCCTGGGAAATGGGCGTTTTTAGTGCAAAGAGTATTCTTGGGAAGAGGGTTCGCTCAGAAGAACTGCCCATCTCATTGATCGAGTGTCTGACAGAAGGATTTGTCGGTGGCCCTAACAATACAAGTGGGTGGGTTAACTACAGGAGTCTGGGTATGCGTGCTGACAGACAGAACGCCTGGCTGGGTTTCGGATCGACACGTCTCGGGGCACAAAGGAATCGGTCCGCGGCAGAATGGATTGTCGGTATTTCCAAGGCGCGCCGGACGAAATGGTCGTTCCAGCAGTGTTGGGCTACCATTTGATATTGCGGGGAAACACGAGCAGGAGCATTTGCTATGAGCGGGAGCTTGTCGACGCCAAGCCGTCGAGGAGCGTTTCGCTGCGCGAAAGAGTTACAGATGTCCGACTGTCAACGTTGAATTTGTAAACGAAACGCCCTATGAAAGGATTCAGAAGGTGCAGCCACGTTCCAGCCCTGCCAGCGGCACCGCGATACTGGCACACCCTTGCACTTGGGACGGGGTAAAGGCGCGTCGGACGTGGCAGGAGACGGCAGTTGGCGAGTGGCATGCGTGCGTGTGATGAAAAGGCTACATGGAGCATAGTACGTACAAGATAAGCAGGCCGACATCGAGGCCTTGCACCCACAAAGACGGGTATCAAGGTGCAGACGGCTGATATGATGATGACACGGTGCTAGCGACGGAAAACATTGGAGCAGTATCGCGAAGGAGCGAGCGAGCGAGCGGGCAAGCGGTAAGGCTGTAGGGCTGGGGGTCGTGCAATGAGCATCCATGTGCATTGTGCACAAAGTCTGGAGGGAGGGTGGATGGATGCAAATCATGTCAAATCGAGTTGGGCGGCCGTTGACAAATGAACATAGCCCAGGCGCTAGTGCCGAGTCGCGGCGGCGCTCCAAAGCCAACGCGGCCTAACGCGGGATAAATTTAGCCCACGCAACATAACGTTGCCGTCTGCTCTTCTCTTGCGATGAATATTTAGCACATGGGAGATTGGAGCAGATGTCAAGATGATAAAATTGGAAGCTACGGGTAGGCCACGGCGGCTACGAAGCGAAGTTTGCGCGCAGGTAGAACGGACGGACCGATTTGGGTCCATGGCTGTGGGTTTGTTTGCATGGCGGATATTTGTGGTTCATGGCGGAATGGTGTAGGTAGGTATGTAAGTATGTCGATTGATTGTAACGTATTGCACAGGTATGTAGGTGTGCAGGTGCAGTAGGCGGTTTTGCGTTTGTTTTCGATACGTGCGTACTGTCAAGTACGAAAGTATTCCGTCGCAAAAGCAGACCGAGTAGGCGGCTGATGATTGCTCCCCTAGACGAGAGTACCCGGTCGGCGTGCAAGGAGTCAAGGACACGGCCATGACTCAACCGGTTGATACCTTAGTAATGCGACGTTGGGGAGGGTAGCGGGTGGTTTGCAAGCCGCCTTGGTAATCAGAGCGGAGTCGAAGATGGAGTTGATGAACATGTCGAAGGGGGGACGGGGCGGCGGTGAGATTCCCCCTCGCGCGTCGCCTAATGCCCCCAATCGAGCAGTTCCCAGCACTTTGTCACGCAAGCTGACGGCCACAGCCAATGGCACGCGGCGAGCTGCACTCAGCCCTAACAGACCACACCGCAACACTCTGTTCGCGATGCATCGTCTCCACTCCCCGCACCGCAACTACTACAACAACTATGTACTATGTAACAGCAGCAGTAGCACTATGTACTACACCACACTACACGACACGACACGGTGTAGCTGCATCCGCTTCCTCCCTCCCTTGCACCGACGTGTCTGTCGTCTATGCATTGCTGGACAAAAGAAGCAACATCATGCACTGCTTGCCCCATTGTTGGTTTGCAGAGACGGCTATTGTTGAGGGCGACAATTGTCTTTCCTTTTTGGGACTGACAGGCTGCATGTAGCTAGCGGCATGGATCCATCATTCTACTTAGCTATCTACAGTACTTACATGTATGTACGCTCCACCGTAATTCCAGAAGCTACACTAAGTTAGATACATACGTGATACACCATGCAATAAATTCAGCGTAGCTCGGGTCTGTCCGCGCTTACCTTAAAGTGCTGATCCCATGGAGAAAAGGAACCCGTCCATTGGAATTCTTACCTGTAGCCCGCCCTCGTGTAACATGAACTGTACAACATGGAAAGCTGGGGTGCAGAATCACACGCACATACATGTCTCACTGCAAAACCAAAGGCCAGCCCGCAGGCAGCAAAACGTCAAAGGACTCGGCCGAGATGCCGCTGTGCTCCTGGATTGGAGATTGTGGGCGAGTTGAAAGACGTTTTACCTACTTGCTGGGTGGCCGGTGAGGCGGGGGCTGATCAGGTCGAGCTCGAGCTCGGGCGAATCGGTAGCCTCTGGTGCACATCAGCTGTGACTCGAAAAGTGAAATGGGAAGCAGCTGTGGTCGTTGGTCGTCGTCATCTAATTCCCTTGTACCTCGAGCCTCCATCTCGTAGCTGTGGTTCATATCAGGTCAGGGACTGATGGCCCTTGGCATCCATGCGACGCTCATCACCCTAACTAGACCCGAAGGCGGATGTGTGAACGAGAGAGCTGACTGGCACAGCACCGCGCCAACACCACCACCAGCACGGAACAATGGTTGCCGGTTGAGCCTCTCCCCATTGATGTTCTTGAACCACCATCTCCATTTCTCTCCATCTCTCTCTCGGCCGTAGCATGGCAACTGCAACTACCGATGCATACGGCTCAATGAGTACGTACATACATGTAGACGCCGCGGGCGCGACAATTGTTGAGGCCAGCACGGCGGGGCGGGCATCCATCATGTTGACGATGCAATTGCCTCGCGCTCGCACACCACGAGCCACACTGGCACAGCACAGCACAGCACATGGGGGTGGGAACCTACCCTAGGTAAGAGTAATGGCGGGGGGAACGCTCACCGACTCGACTCGATTCCCAGCACGAGGGACGAAGGTGCTTACTGTATGGTACAGCCGGGATGGTGCATAGGGCTGGTCGACGGTCAGATGCTTGTCCCTTACCGTCCTATGTACCTATGCTGCCACTTCACACATGGCAAAGAAAGCGGCCCACGGCAAGCGTCGTGGAATCGCTTTCGGCATCCAATCTGGCCCGCTTGCAGAGTTACATTTGACGGCACATTTACACAGACGATAAGTTACTACGTAAGTACAGGCCAAGTTTTGGCAGGCAAGCGAGGCACCGAGCGATGCCACGACCAAGACTGCCCATGCTCCCACCAGACACTTCTCTCTCAGCAAATACCACATCCAGCAAGCCCTAGGGCTCAGGCTGGCGCGGGCGTGGGCATAAGTAGACGAGGACGTGCTCGGGATTCGGGAACGGGACAGGCAGGGTCGAGTGCCCGCAAATCCAAGCTAGCTGGAGATTTCGTTGGGGTCGGGGTTAGGCAGATTGATGAATAAAAGAAGATTGCTGATTACTATCTATGTACCTGTGTAAACGGTAACGGGGGCCTCATGATGGCCGTTGGTTCGGCGGCGCGGCGGCGGCAGGACGGCGACGACTATCATTGTGACTGCAATTTACAAGGTGCACGCCACCCATCCAGGCAGCCATGCTTGGGTAGGTTGCGGTAGTCATGGCTCATGGGGATCTGCCCTACCATCCATCCCATCCCCTCCTAATACCTATCCCGTGCGTGCTAACCCCAAGCATTCTCCGCTCGCTCACTCGCTGTCCTCGTTCGCTCGTTCGCTCGTTCGTCTACTATCGTCCTAGCATTTCAGCCCCCC
>KZ805862.1:1692-13049 GCA_003073855.1 Periconia macrospinosa
AATACGGGTACGTTCGTTTCCATTATCAGCATAAGTGGGCAGAGAAGGAGGATCCCTGATGACCTTAGAAGTAGGTTGAGGGGGAGCGGATGGCAAGGCGAAGTCTTTCTGCTGGATATCTGAACCCCCGATTGGCGCGGCCGTCGTACCCTGGGGCTTTATCGTCGAGTAGGAGCGACTATCATCTGAGCCAGAGATCATGGACCAGCTCGCTGATGCCAGGTCGTCGCGGGGCTTAATGAATGATGAGGAACTCGGCGATACCAGAGGCGTGTTGTGTTTTGTTGGAGGGGTACCAAGCCTGTTGGGCACACTGGCTTCGAGGGTCGGTGTCTGGGTCGGAGAAGCGGAGAACTGGGTGTGTGTCACTGAGGCGACCCAGGGGTGCTGGATGCACTGGGTGGTGGTGAAACGAGAGTGAGGTGCAATCGCCATGAGGCCGCCGACGATTTCGTGGCCATGGTCGGTGACGGTACTCGGCAGGCGATGGGACGGGAACACACGCTGGCCGAAGCAGTAGCGCATCAAATCCATGGGGTCTTGGAATGTGCTTTCACCCGTCAGCATCAGGAAGAGCATCTCACCTAGTGCCCACATATCCGCCGCCTTGAAGTCTGCCATGATGCGTGGCTTTTGGTCTTCCAGGATGCCGAGCAGCTCTGGCGCCATGAAAGCTGAGGTCCCTTTGATCGTCGAAATGGCCCCGTTGTTCTCGTCGGCGCGCTTGCTGATACCGAAGTCGGCAAGAACGATCCACCATTTCTGGTCCGGTGGCATAGATTTGATGAGAATGTTCTGATGTTCATGTCAGCGTTTAGATCGACCAACATGTGCGGTGTATACGGACGCCGGGCTTGAGATCCCTATGCGCAAAATCATTTTGGTGCATCTGGTCGAGGCCTTCGGCCATCTGGAATGCCAGCTGCTGTACTTCTTCTGTGGATATCCGTCCCTGACCTCGCAGAAAACGCTGTAGGTCACCGTATTGGCAGTACTCCATGGTCATGAAAATCGAATGTGGATCTTGGAACCAACCGTACGATTTGACAAACCATCGTCGGTACTGTCACAGCCATCAGCAAACTACATCATCTGAATTCGCTGGATCCGTAGCTCACTCACTCGATCGTGGGAAAATTTTGCAATCGCTTCGAGCTCTCGATTATAGTTTAGCGACTGGCTCGGGCCTACCGATTTTTCGATAACCTTCACCGCGCGCAAGCCATTCTCACGATTGATGCTCCCTACGACGCACCTCTGCAGATTGACATTTCCGAATCCTCCACGCCCTAGAGAGAGATCCCACTCCCATTGTTCTTTTCTCCAAAACCGCGCGCCGGTGTCGTCAATCCCCAAGAACGAGTGAATGGTTGCTGCCCCACGAAATTCCGTCTGTAGTTCAGAGTCCCGCACTAGATCGGGGATTCTAGACATTGTGAATTTGAAGGATACGAAGCACAAGTCGATTTAAGCGCCCCTGAATATGCCTATACCGCGGGTACAAAGTTAGCTTCATGCAACCAGGGTGGTTTCAGTCCATGAGAAGTGTCTCAATACGCCACTCCACGTGGTGTCTCGATAGCAGACGAGTCTGTACCCAGGGTTTAACATGGCCTTGGATGACGCCCATGAACAAACCGAGGAAGGGATCGAAAATCTGTAAGGATGTAATGGAGGTGTCGGGCTGTGTTTTGTCCAAACGATAGCGGAGTACCTTTCTGTTGACATGGCATATGCTAGCTAGCTTCATACTATTCTTATCATGCTCAGAATGCGGCTGAGATGCACCCAGTTATAGAATCCGCTTTCAGCCCCGACCCGTAAAAAGCTAGATGGCACGAAGCTTATTTTGTACCTAATCTTGACTCGTTCTCCGTCCGGCTGGACGCATGGAATCGTCAAATTGTTGATCAACCCACACCTGCCAATGATAGAATTATGCCAACGTTTGAAATTGATTTGAGCCCATATGTGCGTGCTTGCTGATGCTCGAAGGTCGACCTTCTCAGTATGCATCAATTGATTCGTCCTGGTCAAAAAATCCGCACCAAATAAACGAGAGGAGATTTTACTAGAAACTTTGTCGATGCCTAGATGCTTGAGGTGGAAGATTCTGGGCGTTAACTTGCTATATATCAGGAACTATTGTTTATGTGTAGGTTAGTGTTGACGCCACCAAGCGGAGTGATTGCAGCTGCGGTCTATTGGCCCCCCGAAATGTGAGTAGGGACATGCGCACCCGTGACACACCCTACATGAGGACAACTTCTCATGCCAAACCTCAGGCCACCTACCATCTTACACCTTCCACGCAGCATCATGTCCACGCAGAATCATGTCCGGCGTTGAGCTGGCCTTAGGTATCGTTGGAGCCGTGGCCACACTCGATGTCGCCATCAAGTGAGTCAACTGCACATTTCCTATCTTCTTGTCATGCTGTCGCTAGAGGCTCAACTAAGTGATGCATATAGAGCGTGCAAGACTGTAGCAGAAAAGTACTCAGCGTACAAACATGCCGAAGTGGAAATCAGTGAACGTAGCATCCGCCTGTTGAGCAACTGCTTGCAAATGGGGCGACAGATGCACATCTATGAGCAGATGAAGAACGACTTCAGCGAGCAGAGCCACCATGTGCAGATGCGGAGCTTCAGGACCTTGGCCGCGAAGCTGGATTTGGCAAATGGCGAATTGCAGCGTTTCTTCACGAATGACGATGACGCTAAGGAGCAGGGTGAAGGTACAAAACGGAAAAAAAACCTCTTCTCCAGCCGTGACAGGGCGAACTATGCCGTGAGGAAAAACAATTTAGATAAAGCCATTGGTGAAGTCGAGGAGTGGCAGCGCCTCTCGTTTGATCCGTTGTGGTTCGAGACAATGAAAGCGCAGAAGCAACAATTCGACACGATGCTCAAACACAGCGCCAGTGGCAGTTCATCTGCCGGCGAAAAGATGATGAGGGCAACCCTCTCAGTGCAGGACCCGCTTAGAGACCTGGGTACCAGCAACGTCTTCCTCCCCGCGCAGAAACTCGAATCGGCCAAGATGACAGAGATTCCTTATAGCTCGGTAAAGCTAGTACAAGTCGATCACAAGTGGCGACTTATGGACGTGGTGCCGAACCTGTCAAGTGAAACGGTGCGCGAACTTGCTGTACGCCTCAAGAAAGCGGACCCAGCAACCTTTGGCCTGCTCACTTGCCTCGGAGCCGTTGACCATACCCCGCACGATCGCTACCGCATTATCTTCCGCATGCCAGACAAGATGTCTGCTCCGGTAACGCTCCGCGAGAAGCTCATAACTGCGAAGGGGGCGGGAACTATGCATTCGCTGTCAGATCGCTTTCGCATAGCGACGCAGCTGGCGCGCGCAGTCTTCCACCTACATACTTTCGACATGGTGCACAAGAGCATCCAACCCGAAAATATTCTTCTCTTCAAGGACGCGGGTTCTTCGCTAGGATCTGCTTTCTTATTAGGCTTCGAGCGCGTACGGCGAGATGTCGACGACTCACGCCTGAGCGGAGATGTCGATTGGGCCAAGAATCTGTATCGACATCCAGAGCGTCAAGGCGCTAACATACAGGAGCGCTACATTATGCAACACGACATCTACAGCTTAGGAGTCTGTCTCCTGGAGCTAGGCCTATGGAGCTCCCCAACAGCCTCAGAAGCTCTGAGCCGCATTGGGCCCAGCACCGGGACAGCTCCTGAAATAGTCAAGTCGCACCTATTGGATCTGGCCGTGGATGAACTCCCCGCAAAGATGGGTAGAAGATATGCTAGCGTTTTCGAGGCTTGTCTAACATGTCTGGATATTGGCAACGACAGTTTCGACGATGTGGAAGACTTGCGGGACGAACATGTCGGTGTTGGAGTTAGGTTCATTGAGAAGGTTCTCATGCAATTGAGTGAGATCTCTATTTGAGATGTCAGTAGAAGCCTTCTCAATATCTCCCTTAGAATGCAATGCGAACTGATTGCTGGCCCCCATGATGTCCTCAGTGAAGAAAAGGTACGGAGCGTATTCCAGCGCAAGACCCTAAGTCACTGCAATGAAATCGAGTCAAACGGTGCTATAGACACAGGCCCCCAAAAAGCCACAAAACACAGCCAAAAAAGTAAATAGTCAGCATTGCATGGTATGGATGTTGTAAGAGCACTTGAGAGCTCAAGTAGCACTGAGCTATGTAGTGCAAAGAAGTAGTAGCCTCGTGGCAAGAATCACGTGCCAAGAATCACGTGCTATGCAATATACTCCAAGGAGCTCAAACCTACATCAGTAGTGCTTAAGAAAAGAAATAACTCTTTGGATAATAGAATAATATATTGCATAGATCGGAGGTCTTTGACTATTTTTTCTTTTCTTTTGGTACCACCAATTTCCAGATGAAAAGCACAAAGCGAGATTTCAATTCTTCTCTCTTCCCCCTTGACATTGATAGTCGAAAAGTATTAGATTGTTTTTTCTGCTCAATCTCGTAAGACTTACGAGACATTGATTCGATTTTTATTATTCGATGATGCTAATTCGAAGATAAAAAAATCTACATACACATCCTTTATTTTTGATTTTTTTCGCTCGTACATAAAACCATCTATATCCACATTGATACCCCTTAAATCCTCCCCCCTGCCCCCCTGCCCCCCTCACCCCCTTCCTCCTCCTCTCAAAACGTCTCGGTATACGCCAACTCCACCGCAAACGCCGTCGTCAACTTCGCATGCTCAATCATATGATCAAAATCCAACAACGCAATCGCATCGTCCGCGGTGTGGATGCGCGGGTTCGACACGTTGAAGTCGGACTCGAAGACGAAGCTGCTGGGGTAACCCGCGGCGGATGCCGACGCGTGGTCGCTGCAGGCGTAGCCGCATTCGGTGGCGGTGTAGGATATTGTGCAGTACTGTTATTCGTGAGTCACTGTTTAGGGGGGTAAAGAGACGGTGGGGGTAAAGGGGTGAAAGTGATAAGACTTACCTCGTCGATGACGGTCTTGATGAATTCGGTCAAGGGAGTATCGACGTAATCTACGATTAATCCCATGGTGTCTGGGAGACCGGCGTCGGCGTTGCCCTGGCTATACCCCGTCATGTCTTGCTGCAGCAGCGCCTTCGCGTCTTTGCCGGCTGCTTTGTAACTCTGCCAGACGTCCTTACTACCCAACAGCCCGCCCTCCTCCGCCGCATACCAATGGAACTCGATGGTATTCGGGGCGTTCCCTGTTCGGATTTCGTCGTTGGTGAGGAGCACGCGCATGGCTTCGAGGATGGTGACGGAGCCGGAGCCGTTGTCGTCGGCGCCGGGGGAGCGGTTGTTGAGCTGATCGCGGCCATCCCAGTTGACGCTGTCCTGGTGCGCGCCGAGCACGATGGTGCGGTTGGTGCGCCCCGGAAGGGTCGCGATGATGCTGGATTGCGGGAATGCGGTGTGGTTGAAGGCGCGGGCGTAGGCTTTTGTGTCGTTGCCGGCGGCCGCGATGACGCTGTTGATGGTGGAGAGGAGCCACGCTGAGGACTGGGCGCCGTATTGCGACTTGTAGAAGCGGTTTTGGAAGGCCGTGAAGGGGGTTAGGGTGTTTAGGAGGTTGGTTTTGCTGAGGAGGGGGAGGAGGGGGCTTGTGATGGATTGGTGTGTTGGACCGGAGGGAAAGGTCACGGCTGCTGCGGCAAGGTTGGAGGATGGGAGCATTTTGTTGGGTGGGGTTTGCGGGATACCGGTGATATCCATGAGGTTTACACCTTTCTGGGGTTGTTTTTTGGCGGTTAGCTGGGGGTTTCATGGCTTGGTTTGGGAAGTGTTGCTGTTTAGATGGGATTTTTGGAGGAAGTGATGGACGATGGACTTACGGCTTTCAACGCAAACTTCTCTTCCTCTGTGACCTGCTTGATCTCCGTGGGCGAGAGCTGGATGGTCAGAAGCTCAGGTTGTGCATCGCGTTTGGGCACCGTCAAGCCAGCGGCCGAAGACGCAGTGAGCGCCGTGACGAGAATGGAGGCCTTCATGGTGTTCACGACGGTATGTAACGATTACTCCTAGGATAACGAGTACTCAAACGACAGACAAGAGCAAGAGCAAAGACGAACAAGCCATGTGGTTGCGATAGCTCTGCGTATTATATACCTACTTAATTTGTGTACATATACCGCGGATGGACGGTGCACGCGGATATCTGGCAAACTAGGAAAGCCGGTCATGTCATTGTTTACCAGCATCAATGAGACAAGGTGGTTTTTACTCGCCTTATCGCACATTAGCTGTGTAGATCATGCTTCGGTAGAGAATGTCCAGCGGGTGGATACATATCACCTACTGTAAAGAGTAGATTAAGTATACAGCTACCTACCGCTTTGGACCTAGCGAGCTTGGCTTTCGTGCATTCATGGACAGGGCAGAGTGGAGCTCGTGAAACGACAAGTCTGGCGGTCGTTTTATTGGATAGCGGATGTTACTTAGCATTGAGAGTTATTTGCTAGGAGTGGAGTACACGGTGCGATTATTATATCCTGAAGTGAGCTATATGTACAGCACATACGTCTCCACCTTGACGCCATAAGTAGATGCTTAGTCACACTACGGCACGCTTTTACATCTCCTCAATCCTCCTTCACATCATCTTCACTCTCGGAAGCTCAGATGTTTATTTTCTCATACCATCATCCCACAATCCAATTCGTCCCCAAACCCCCTTCCCCCTCCCACCCTCTTCTCGTTCTTCCCCCAACCACCCACACATACTCCCACTAACCTCCAAAAACACACATTCTCCACAAGCTTTATGCCCACACCTCATACACACTTCGCCCCAATACCCATGACGCCAGACACACGTTAGCATCGCTGGGTCGAAGACGGGCACAAAGTGCTCGACGGTGTGCGTGGTGTTGGTCATGGGGTTTGGAGCGGAGGAAGAGCAGGTTGGGTTGCAGCAGCGCCATTTGAGGAGGATGGGAAGAGGGGGCGTGTGGGTTGCGCTGGCTCGGGGAGTGGAGGGAGGTGGCGGTGGTAGTAATAGTTGTAGTGCGGGAGGAGAGGGATGGTGGTGGAAGGGGTTGGAGAAGTGGAAGTGAGAGGGCTTGCGGGCGCGGTATGGGAAGCGCGAGGTCATCAGATTACGGCTTTTTGATAAAATTAATACGATGTTAGCCGCTGCAATGAGGGAACTAGTGTTTAGCTGTCGGGAGGAGGAAATATATGCATACATGGAGTGTGGAGATGGCTTGAATATGCGAGACGCCGTGTGTGACTACTGCACGCCATATTTCCATTGACATAACGGCCATGTTAGTAACTAGTTACGTCTTACTCGGTGGTTTTATGAATCATTGAATCGACATATAAGAAAGGGAACTGAAGGTGGTGGTACTGCGCATGTTGACAACTATGTCGAGTGTGAAGCCCTAGGGGTATGACGAGCAACGGGGTTGTACGCATACGTGACCATGCTATGCGACAGCATTGAAAACGTACGGTTGCGCTTGCATACGTGTATGCAAGCGTTAAGTGTGGAATGGATGAAGACGGATGTGGTGGTGGCGGCGAGCTGATGTCCATGACGGTCCTGGCGTGGAATGCGTTATGTCAGCGGGGTATTTTATTCGCGCGCATTAAGAACACGAGCGCGTGACCCGTTGGCGCCGAGTACGGGTATGACGGATGCTGATTGGACGACTATCAGGGCGAGCTGACTATCACACCTTCGTACAAAGGTAGGATTAAGAAATGAATCAGCGGAAGAGGCCGAATTAGTGACACAAGCGAGTGCTATTCAGCCATTATGCAGGGCTTGAGTCCCGCCACAGGGGAAGGGTGATGCAATGGGTTGCACAGGGCGGCCGAAGCACGCGCTCGGTGGAAATAAGTCGTAGTGCCTGGTGTTCATAGATTTTTTGCAAACACGTGGGTAACCAACATAATTGCTGTCTGTATGGAATGGGCCACGGATATTAATAACTTGGATGTTTGGGGTAGCCGGAAGCAGCTAGCGCAGGCTCCTGTCCATCCATGCGTGCCCAAGTGAGTATCGATCAATATTGCGATCAGAGCCTGCTGTTAGGTATTGTATGCCGTGGCGCAGCGCAGCGCAGCCTGGTCTGTTGTCAATGTTTCGGATGGCTAAGGGATTGAAGAAACGGCTCTTCAAGTCCTCGACGAACAGGTAGCCTGAAGTGGGGGTTAGTATGTTAGTTTACGGCAGGGTGCAGCAGTTATGCTAGAGGGTAGATGCATCTCTCTCCACACATTCTGGAAGCACCAGAGCCGACAATAAGGGACGGCGGTGCTTGGCAGGCCCGGCGGCGGATGCGCGTCAACCACACGTCCGCCAGCTGAGACCTAACCGGTGCTAGCCCGTGCTGATCAGGAAAAGCGGCAGCCCGGAAACGGCTCTAGCGGACATGGCATCCATCGCAACTCATCACTCAATCAATGACTCTCGCTAAGTCAACTGCCAGGCTGCCAGGGCCTATACCCAATACTGTTCTCTTCTCACTCCAGTCCCTGAAGTCCCGCCCCTACCCCCATCCACTCATCATCCCATCCCGTCCGTCACTACCTTACCTACTTACTCCGCCTCCTCTCCACCTTTTCTCTTTTCCCTCGCATCGCGCGCACTCGTTCGCCGTGTGAACTACTCTCGCTCCTCCCGCTCTTTCTATATACTGTTATAATACTCCTTCTTAATATCCCTCCCGCTCCACACTCGCTTCCCCATCCATCCACTTCCTCTCCACTGCAGTCTCAGGGGATCGCTCGCGCCTACCCGTTCCGCATCCTCCACTACATCGGGACCCTCGTTCTTCGCAAACAGACGACCGAGGCACTGTCTACCTGTTTTGGTTTGACAGCTGCATTGCACTTCTAGCATCCTTACACAGCATCGCCCGCCTGCATATCGGCTGCAAACATGGTCCGACCATCCTTCACAACCGCCCTCGCCGTGGCCGCTCTTGCTGGCTCCGCCCTCGCGCAATCAAACGCAAAGGGCACCAGGGACAAGCCCTGCCCCGCAGACTCACCATGCTGTGGCCGTACGTCTACCCGACAGGAAAAAGAAAACCCCTCTCGCTAACTGACGCAGTCTACGGCGATTGCGGAATTGGCGCCTTCTGCCTCGGCGGGTGCGACATCACCATGTCCCACTCCATCAAATCTTGCGTACCCAACCCCATCTGCAAGAGTGGTGACTACAAGATGAACTCCCTCGACGACGTTCAGGATATCTCAAAATACCTCGGCGACAACTCCAAGATCAACTGGCAGTCGCAGGGAAAGCCCCTCAAGTACAAGGACGAGAACCTGCTTCTTACCATGTACGAGGACTCGGACGGATCCCTGCTCGCTTCCACCTTCTACGTATGGTACGGCAAGATTTGCGCCAGAATGACCTCCAGTCAGGGCAAGGGTGTCGTCACCGCCTTCATTATGATGTCCGACGTTAAAGACGAAATTGATTTCGAATGGATCGGTGCCGACATTTCCACCGTGCAATCCAACTACTACTCGCAAGGTGCCATTGACTGTGAGTCGCCTTATTCTACTCTTCCTACCTTTGCTCACAGAATGTCACAGATACCAAGACCAAGAACCTGACCGTGGACGACTCGACCAAATGGCACGATTACTGCATTGATTGGAAGCCCGAGGAACTCAAATGGTCGGTGGACGGCAAGGAAGTGCGCACCGTGAAGAAGAGCGACACATGGAACTCCACGGACAACCGTTTTGCCTATCCTCAGACCCCGGCTCGTGTCATGATTTCGCTGTGGCCCGCCGGAAAGAAAACAAACGCCAAAGGTACTATCGACTGGGCTGGTGGTGAGATCGACTGGCATTCCAAGTACATGCTGTCGGGCGGCTACTACGCTGCCGGTATCTCCAGCGTCTCGGTGCAGTGCTATGACCCACCAGCCGGTGCAAAGAAGAATGGCGACAAGAGTTACAAGTACACAGACAAGGCCGCTACCAACAACACCATCGAGCTCAGCAATGACATTGTGGTTCTCGGTTCGCTCGACGGCTCAGGTGAAAACCCCGGCGAAGCCTCCAAAACGCAATCGTCGTCTCAATCAACAAAGACTGCTCTTCAAGTTCCCGGTGCCATTATCGGTGGTGCTCACCAGGACGCACCAACAGGATCTGCAAATAGCGGCTCAGGCGGCAACAACGGCCAATCGTCGGGTGGCAACAGCAACGGCGGTACCGCCGGCGGTGAATTTGTCCAGGGCCTTAACTCCCCTGCGAGCAATTCGTTTGGTGTCTCCGTGGAGCCCGGTCTCGGAAAGGTCGGAGGGTCCGCTCTAGCCATTGTCGTCGCCATACTCGGCCTCATCGCACTATAGTCGGCGGTGTTGTCGGTTTTGTATATCCGATATATTTTTTATGATTTTTGGCAACGAGTATACATTTTGGACCCCGCTTTTCGTGTTGATTAGTTTTCCGCGGTGTCTTGCTTTTTTGGGTGTCTTGCGCGACGTTTATACCTCTTTATGCTTTTTTTATCCTTTTTTTTGGGGGGGTGGGTGGGTGTGTATGCATGTGGAGTAATTGAGCGAGCATGGTTGTAGCAGTGTCAATGTCTGTGTCTGCATGTGCATGTGATTGATTCCTCTTCAGTCAAAATGCTTTTGTGTCTCTCATTTATATACTGGTTGGTGGTTGTATGACGGAGGGTAGAAATAGTTGGGAAGAGCGAGCAGTCGGGAAACTTCCCAAAGGAAAGAAAAAAATCGAAATGGTAATTACAAAATCTTGCGTTTGGAAGCAAAAGAGAAAGGAAAAGAAAGGTCTTTCCAAAGGAGTTGAAGACCTCTTTTTTTTTCTTTTTTTCTTCTTACTTCCTTACCGTCACTCTTTATGCATGTATCTTCTTCCACTTCAAAATGCCTTGGTGAGTTTTTTTTTGTTGGTGTGGTGTCCCCCCCCCCCTCCTCCAAACAACGACCGTGGTGGTTCCCATCCCATCCCATCCCGACCGGGGCCCGGGCAAACACAGGCATTGAGCTTAACGCAAGCTTCTTCCTTCTTGGAAGAAACTTTTGGGATTTGGTGTATGCTAATTAGCTACCTACCTAACCTTCTTACTCTTGATACATACTCATGCTGGACTACATAACATTCACGGGTTACATCCTGGCGTTCAAATGGGGGGGGGGGGAGTTGACCGTGTAAAATCTTTTTATCTGGGTTTGAAGTTTAAACTAGCGAATAAAGCTGAGTTTCTTCTGCCTTGCTTGCTTGCTTGCTTCGGGAAATTCATGGAAGAAAGGGTTTCCACTTCTTTCCAGCGCGAATATTTTTTGTCCCTTTTTATTGAACGGGGTCGTTTTTCCTTATCTGAAATGAATGCTGCCTAAATCGGC
>KZ805865.1:424-12971 GCA_003073855.1 Periconia macrospinosa
CTTGTCTATTATTAGGTAATTTAGTTAAAGTCCAAGTATTTTAGTTAACTAAAGCCCTAATTTCTAGCTCCATAGCTTTTATCCATTCTAAATTATTAGAATTAGATAAAGCTTCTTTAAAAGTATTTAGTTCTTTATTAAATAAAATAGTAGATAAAATAAAATTTTTAATTTTATTTTTATCTTTTACTAATAAAGAGTTATAAGGTATAAAGTCTTTTAGTTTCTTTTTATCTATAGCAGGTATTTTAACTATAGGTTTAGAAATATTAATATCTTTAGATTTATTATCATTTAAACCAATTAGAGAGCAATCCTTTTAATTTTCAATAATAGATAAATCTTTTATAGATTTAATATTTTCTTCTTCTACTAAAAGCTTTCTATCCTTATTAACTTTAAAGGCAAAATAGTTATTTTCTAAAATAACTATATCTCTAGTATAAATAACTTTTCTAGATAATAAATCTAATACTTTATAAGTATTAAAATTATTATATCCTAAAAGTATACCTTTTTTACCTCTTTGTTATAATTTAGTTATTTATGTTTTATCTTTATAAAAATAAATAGAACCCCAAATTTTAATAAACTTATAGTTTATTTTAATTATAGGGTTAACTAAATTAAAAGGTATTTAGTTATTAATACTAGAGTAGGGGATTATATTATAAATATAAACGCTAGAAGCAATAGCTTCTCCCCAATATTCTAAAGGGCAATTAGAATTATATAAAAAACTTCTAGTAGTTTCTAATATAGTTCTATTTATTCTTTCTATTAAACCATTTTGTTAACTAGTTCTAGGACTATTAAATTTTTATATTATACCTTCTTTTATACAAAGGTTATTAAATAAAGAATTTTTAAATTCTATCCTATTGTCTAATTTAATTCTTTTTATATTTAAATTACTTTACTTTTCTACTTTAGCTTTATAAATAATAAATTTATTAAAAGCTTCACTTTTAGCTTTAAGTAAAAAGTAATCTAAATATCTAGTATAAGAATCTAGAATAAATAGGATATATTTATAACCCTCTTTAGTAGGAGGAGTTATAGGGCCTACTATATTAAAAACTACTTTATCTAAATAACTAGTAGCTTTAGGAGTAATTTTCTTATTAACTTTATTAGTTATATTAGATGTAAAGCATATACTACATTTTAAATCCTTATAACTACTTTTATAAGGGATATTTAAAATAGTAGTAATATCCTTTAGGTTTTTATGCCCTAAACGCTTATGCTAAAGCATTAAATCTTTATTACTAATAGTATTTATAGTCTCTTTAGTTTCTAAAGAATCTATTTTACTATTAGTTATAAAAGAGTTATTAGCTTTTAGATTAAAAGAAAAAGTAATAATATATAGGTTATTACTTTTATTAAAAAAAGTAATATATATATTATCCTTATTATAAAGCTCTACTCTATTATTTCTAAAAAGTATATAATATTTAGAACTTTCTAGTTGTAAAATAGAGACTAAATTAATAGTAAAACTAGGTACATAAAAGCAATTCTTTAAAAGGATAGTTTTATTAGAAATTTTTAATAAAACATCTCCTTTTCCTTTAACTTTTAGGCTAGATTTATCCCCCTAGCTAATACTATTATTATAATTAATAAAGTTATTAAAATAATCCCTATTATTAATAATATGCTAGGTGGAGCTAGAATCTAAAATAAAGTTAGCTTTATTTATAGATTTAGAGTTAAGGGTTTATAGTATAAAAAGTAAACTTTTTTATTTAATAAAAAGGTAGCTTAATTATAATAATATAGAAAGCATCTTATTTATTAGTATTAGTTATCTATCTTACTACTCTTTTTTTTTAGTATTAGTTACCTTTATTATTTAATTTTATTTTTATATTAGTATAAAATTACCTATTATAACTATTAGTAACTACTATTATATTTCTTCTTACTATAAAAAAAGAGCTAAAAGTTAACTTTTAGGTATTAAGTATATATATTTATATATAGTAAGTATTAGTAAGTATTTTATCTAACCTATTAAACTAATAGGTAGTAAAAAAACTATACTATAGCTTACTATATAAAAAGCTTTTTTTAAGCTTATAAAAGCTAGAGTTTCTAGAAAGAAAAAAAATATAAAGTTAGGTAGTAAGTATAGTAGATTATATTTATAAATTATACTAATTTAATATAGTAAAGGCTATAAATAAAATTTAGAAATACTAAAAAACTTTTAAATTACTTATATATAAGCTACCTTTTTAGTACTTTATCTAAAAAATTATTTATAATATTATAGTAAAAAATAATATATAAGTATAGCTATTTATATTTAGTATTATTATTTTTTAATTAGATAAAAAAAATAATGCCCAAGCACTACCTAGGTATCCCTACCTAGACAAAAATAGAAGAAAAAATATTAAAATAAAAAAGGCGGGACCACCTTAATTACAAAAAAATTAAGAAAAAAAAAGGTTAAAAAGTAGGTATAATTAATTAAGGGATTATTAATAACCCAGGTATCACGTGAGGCAGGCGCTAGGCTTAAAAATTATATTTAGTATATTATAAAAAGCTTTTAAAGCTTTTCTTATTAGCTATTTTAAAAATATATTTTTAATTAATATAATTTTTAAGATAAATTAAATACTAATATTTATAAATTATTAAATAAATACTATTTATACTAAACGCGTTACTATTTAGTAGAAAAATTCTATTTTTACGTAGCACTACTATAATAAGTATAGTATAAAGAATAATTAAAGTTTTAAAAGTAAATAAAAAGTTTATTAAAAAATAATAATTAAAAGAGCTACTATTATTATAGGTTATAATTAGGTATAAATATTTAGCTAGGTTCTTAAGTTTAATATAATAAACTAGTAGTAACTATAAATTAGAGATTCTAAAACTATTATATTTTATACTATTATTTTTATTTTATAATAATTATCTATAATAAAATAAAAACTTTTTTTATATATTATTTATAAATTTATATATATTATATATATGTCTTACCTATAGATTTATAAAGCACTTAATTATGTGTATATAATAAGATATTCTTAGTAATAATTAATCTTTTTTTATTTATTTATTTATTTATTTATTTATTTATTTATTTATTTATTTATTTATTTATTTATTTAATTTATTCTATATATATATATATATAAACTCTTTTTTACTACTACCTAGTAGCAGAATTATCTATAATAATTTAATATATTCTTTTATAAGCTTTCTACTAACCTTATCTTATTAACTAACTACCCTAAGCCTATATAGTTACTACTATATAGAGCTATAAGCTTTTACTAGTTATATTACGTAAGCCTCTATTTATTAACTTTATTTATACTTTATATTATTTTTTTATATCTCTAGTTCTAGTGCGTAATATTAAAGATCTAGCGTATCTACTCTATACTACCTTTTACCCTTAATATTATTTTAAGGTTCTTATTAAGCTTTAACACTATAGATATTAAGTAACTAATAAGCTTCTTTTATTAATATAGATTTAGAACTAATTATAGTGCTAATACTACGCGCTTATAACTACTACTATTAATTACTTACGCCTAACCTTATTAGTATACTTCTAATACTTACTTATTAATTAATTAAATTACTATAGTAGGACTATTTTTAATAATATTTTTAATAATTTTACTAGTTACTAGCTTACTATATTATTTAATATATAAAAAGAGGGGGGGGGATGGCGCAGTAGTTAAGCGCCTAGGTACGCTCTCCGGCTTGAGGGACCTAAAAGTTTTTTACTGATATGGGGCACCGATAGCAAGAGCCGTAGGTTCGAATCCTACCCCTCCTACCTAATCTAACTAATCACCTTTTTTCTACCTAATTCTAAGGTTTTTTTTATTAATCACCCTAGAAGGTTTTAATCCTGTATCTAAAGGTTTCCTTTCTAGTTTTTATTATGAATTTTCTAGACAATTTTAGTGGGCCTATTACTTTGCCTATAAATAACTAGCTAGCCAGCCAAGCCACCTAGTAGTAGTTAGCCATAAATGAAAGTAATAATAATAATAATAATAATAATAATAATATAAAAAGAGGTAACTTACGCTCTTAATATTATTGCCCTTAATATTATTACCTTTATTTTTATTATCCTTACTTTTAGTATAAAGTAGTACTAAAAGTACTAGTATAAATTCTAATTAGGTAAATAAACCTATAATAATAGGTTCTTCTATAGTTTACGTATTATTTTATATATTATTTTACGTATTATTATTACTTTATATATTATTACGCGTCTTACTATTATTTTTATATATTACTTACTAGCCTAAATAATATTAAATAGTATAGTAAAAAAAAAAAAAGTAAGGTATACTTACTAGTAGTACGCGTAACTTCTTTTTATACTCTATAAAATATTTAGATAGCTATACTTAGATAAATAAGATAGTACTATACTATCTAGTACTAGTTTAGGCCTACCTTTAGTTACTTTTAATAAGTAGTTATTAGGAAAATAATAATAATATAGAGAGCGTTATTATTTTTTTATAATTTTTTTAAATAGGCGCTAAGCTTTTTTAAGCCTAGCGCCTACTATATGTAATACTTAAGTTATTATTAATCTATTAATTAATAATACCTATTTTTTTTAAACTTCTTTTCTTAAATTTTTTATAATTAAGGTAGTCCCGCCTTTTTTATTTTAATATTTTTTCTTCTATTTTTATCTAGGTAGGGATACCTAGGTAGTGCTTTAGCATTATTTTCTATTATCTAATTAAATAATAAAAAAAAATATTATATATATTATATTTATTATATAATATTTATAATTACTTAGACCTATTATAACCTATATTAATATAACCTAACTATTACTATTAGCCTATATAACCTTAATTTAACCTATACCTATTACTAGCGTATAAAAAATAAGTATAAGTTAGGTTAAAGTTAGGGTATTATATAATTAAACTTAACTCTAACTTAACCTATACCTATTTACTAGCCTAGTTAGTATTAGAAATTTTTAAAGTTTTAGATTCTACTTTAGTAGTTAAACTAGTATATTTTATAGTTTTACCTATAAGCTTTAAAAATTAATTATAGTTTACGCCTATAGGTAGAGTACTATAAAAGTACTTATAAATAATAATTATAAAGTACTTTATATATAAAAAAAATTTACTATAGCCCTTAGGCCTAAAAAATAAATTTTTTACTTTCTTTTTATAATTATAATATATAATATTTCTATAAACTAATATTCTTCTTATATAATTAGCTGCTAAATTTATTTATAACTAGTTTTTTCCTACTAGTCTTTTATACTAGTATATATAACCTTATATTAACTATAATTTACTAATATATATAATAGGCCTAGCCGACATTATATATATAGGATATTACGTAACCTAGTTACGTAACCCCGGCTTAGTTACTAGTTACTATATACCTATACCTATATATAACTACTTACTTTCCTTATATAAAGATTCTTAAAATAGTAATATATATTAATTATACTTATACTATTACTCTCTTATATAATTTTTATATTTACTTTTATAGACTTTTTAACTATTTATAACGCTTATAGGTGCTATTTATAAATATTTATAGGCGTAGTAGACACTTTATATAATAAGTCTATAATAACTAAGCGCACTAATAAATTAGATAAATAGTATATAAGTAAAATCTACTTTTACCCTATAAACCTACTATTTTAATACTAACTTACTTAGAAGTAAAAAGCTAATTAGTAAGACGCTAATTATTAATAAGCTTCCTACTATACCTAACGCGTTTTAGTATCTTAGTATATTAGAGGCATAACGCTAATTAAAGAACTAATACTTTTCCTTTTTATAAATAACTAATACCTAAGCCTCCGCTAGCACTATATAAAATACTTAGTAATTATTAGTTTCTAAATTTTATACTTTTTAGTCTAAAAAGAATAATTTTAACTATAACTTTAATAATAAGGACTTTAATACTCTAGGCAGTAGTTATAAAGTATAATTTAATATTCTATTACTTAGGAACTATCTATCTAGTAAGTTAGACTTCTTAGCTAAACTAGTAGAGGTAGCTAAGTAGGTTTTTAGCTAGTGCTTTTTTTAAGTATTTTAACGGCTATTAGCCTAATAATATTTATTTATTACTTTAGACTTATAACTTACCTACTAATAGAACCTAGAGACCTTTAAAAAAGTATTAGTTTTTTTCTATAATAATAATTAAGGTAAAATTAATTATAATAGTATTCTTATAAATATTAAAAATAGTAAAAGACTTAATAATATAATAGTAATACTAGCTAACTAGTAGTTTACTATACTATATAAATATACTAATATTAAGAATACTACTAATAGTAATCTTATATAGGCTAAGGTTATACTAGAGATAGCTAAAAAGTCTAACGCTTAAGCGTAATTAGTAAAAGCTAAAATAAATAAAAAAAAATAAAAAATATATTAATTAACTTATTAATATTAAATAGAAGTTCTTTAAAATACGTAAGTACTATAATATATAACGTAAGGCGCTATCTAATTAAAAAGGTAAACTAGAAAAGTTTTATAATATAATTCTTAGACTCTAATAAAAAAGGGAAAAATTAAAAGTAGATGCTTTTATTTTCTATATAATAATTAATAAATAAAAAAAACTATTTAGTAACTAAAGTCTAATTATAAAAAATAAAAAAAGTCTATTTAAACTTATAATATTAAAGATACCTTAGAATTAAAGGCCTTAGATAGAGATTTACTTAATTAGCGTAAAGTATATAGTATAACCCCGCATTTAGTTAGTAGTAATAGCTCTACCTCTACCTTAGCTAAATTAGAACCTAGATACCTAAATATTAGTATTTTTAAGGGCTCCTCTAATAAAAATATTAAATAATAAATTACTATAGCTAAAACTAAGTTTAAAAAGTTATATACCTTATTTTTTAAAAAGTAGAATAAAATTAAATATCTATAGAACTATATAGCTAATTTAGCTTAAAAAGTAGTTAACTATTAAGCGCTAAACGCGCTAGAAAAAAAGTAATATACTAACTAAAAAAAACTATATAAAAACCTAAAAAAAGCTTTTAGAGTAGTAGATAAATATAGTAATATACTTAAAAAGCTACGCAATAGTATACTTAATTAAAAATTAGATAAAATATTAAGCGTATAGCTTTTATAATTTAATAATACTATTATTTACCTATACTTTAATAATGCGTTAAAAGTATTTTAGACTCTTAACGCTATTATAAAATAATTTAAAAAAGTAGTAGTTAATAGCGCTTCTATAAGAAAGACTTAGCTATAACTATAAACTTATTTATAAAAAGTTAAGCTATAATAATAAGTAGCTTATAGTTATAATAAAGATAAGCTAGCTAAAGTATAAGCTTTAAGCTCTTTTAATAAAACTTCTAATACTTACTAAAATAATAATAAGAAAGATAAAGTAGTTAATAAGTATTATTAGCCTTCTAATTAGTTTAATATTATTAAGAAGAAAAAATTATATACCTACTACTTAAAACCTAGCTATACTACTAGGAATAATAAGGCCCCGTATAAAAAATAAAAAAAGGTAGCCTAAAAGGAAAACCTAGCTAGCCTAAAAGTTATAAAATTAGATAGATTATCTAACCTAGTAGCAGAGCTAGTAAAAAACTAGAAGTTTTTAATAATAGTTACTACTAAAGGCTTTTAAAGTATATATAAAAGGTACTTTTATACTTAGCGCTAGGGTATAGTTACTTTATAAAAACTATAACTATATTAGTAGCCCTATTACTACTTATTACTTTATCTAAACTAGGACTAATAGGACTTAGCCTACTAGGATATCTTTTATATATACTATAAATAAAGTTTACTAGCTAGGTTACTATATATTATAGATAAGTAAAAGCTATTACTTTTATAGATATAGGCTATACTAGGTATATTATTAGTTAGACTTACGTTTAAAAGTATAAACTTAATATAGTTTAAGCTATATTACCTATTATTTTCTACTTTATTAATAGACGCCTAGTAAGTAACTTTAATATAATAGCCTAAGTTAAGTTTTAAGTTAGAAACTATATTAGTAAAAAGTAGGCGTAGGTCTATAATATAAAGGGCGTTAACTATATACTTAGTATACCTTAGTTCAAAATATATAATTTCTAAATATCCTAGCTTTTTTATACTATTAAGTTAGGCTCTAATTACTATATATAGAACTATTTACTATATAAACTATTTATTATAGTTTATTATCCTATAAACAGCGTAAGCTAGTATAAAACGTTAAAACTAAGTTACTATAAATAAAATAGGGTAGATATAGCTATAGTTTTAGTAGAGGCTACTACCTTATACTTATATTAACTAAATATTTATAGCGCCTAGATTTTTCTTAAATACTTTAAATTATTAAGTAATACTATAGAAGCTTTAGAGCTTAGCGCTGCATTTTTATATTAAGAAAACTTTAATAAGTTTTATAAAAAGCTCTATTAACTACTTTCTACTATTAAAAAATTAAAATAAAAGATTCCTGTAAAGTATTATTACCTTATTAATTTCTAGAATCTAAAAAAGGCTTCTAAATTACCCCTTAAGTAACCTAAAGTTAATTATAAAATAAAGCTGTAACCTAGCTTAGTACTACTTTATTAGAAGTTTTAGAGTATAATAAAAAAAGAAATAATTACTTTTTATAACTATTTATAAAGTAAGCTAAAAAAAGGTTATATTTATAGTAGTAAATCTCTATATACCGCTCCTATATTAGTAGTTAAAAAACTAAAAAGTAGGCTATAAGTTTATACTAACTATTAATAACTAAACGCTATTATAATTAAAAACTAAAATATACCCTTTTATATATAAGAAACGTTAGCGCGTGTAACGTACGTAAAAGTTTTTTTTAAAATTTAACGTTATTACTACTTTTAATAAGGTACGTAATTAAAAAAAATTATTATAAAAAAACTACTTTTTTTAGTTAGTTTAGCCTATTTAAATATATAGTTATACTTTTTAGGTTATATAATACGCTTAGTACTTTTTAGAAATAGATAAATACCTTATTATAAGACTACTTAGATAAATTCTATTCTATCTATAATAATAATATTATAGTTTTTAGTAAAAAGGACTCTACTTATACTAAGCACTACCTAAAGGTTCTTACTAAGCTAAAGAATACTAAATTATACCTAGATACTAATAAGTATAAATTTAATATAAAAAAGGTAAAGTACTTAGAAATAATACTTATATATAACGGGCTTAAAATAGATTTTAATAAGATATCTACTATTAAAAACTAAGCTACTCTAAAGTTAGTAAAGGACGTATAAGCCTTTATTAGCTTTACTAACTTTTATTAAAAATTTATTAAATCTTTTTCTACTATTATAAAGCCTTTTAATAAGCTAATTTAGTTAAAAAATAAGGGCGTACTATTCTAGTAAATAACGTAAACTAAATAAGCTTTCTAGCGTTTAAAGACAGCTTTTACTATTACTTTAGTACTTTTTTATTTTAACTTTAACCTCCCTATAACTCTAGAAACTAATACATTAAACTAGGTTATTAGCGTAATACTTAGCTAAACTAAAAATAACGTTATAAAACCTATAACTTACTTTTTAATAAAAATATTACTTATAAAAACTAACTACGTAATATATAATAAAGAGTTATTAGTAATAGTAAAAGCCTTTAAAGAATAGAGACTAGACCTTACTAAAATAAAAAAACTAGTTAAGGTATTTTTAAACTATAAAGCTTTAGAATATTTTATAACGTTAAAATAATTAAATAGACGTTATGCGTAATAAGTAGAGTTTCTTTTTAAGTTTAACTTTATTATTAAGTACTAACCTAGTAAGTAGAGTATAAAACCTAATAGTTTTATATACTATTCTAGAAATATCTCTAATAATATTAAAAATAATAGGCTCTAATATTAATAGCAGATATTACTATTTCTTAAGTATATTAAGTTTTTATAAGTAGTAGTTTATACTATAACTATAATTATAACGTTTTATATAATAACTATTAATAAAATTTACTACGTACTATATATTATTAGTAAAAAACTTACTAATTAAAAGGTAGCTACTAAAGATAAGAACGCCTTTAGTTTAAAAGGAGGGATAAGTAAAAGTAATTAAGTTCTATAACGTATTAGGCTTACTACTCTTAAAGACCTAATAGCTATTATTATTAAAAAAGTAATAAAAAAAGATTATTAAAAGCTACTAGCTACGTTAATCTATAATTATAACTTTTAACTAAAGCTTAAGGACTACTAATTAAAAGATAAACTAATTTACTATTATAAGTATATCTTTATTCTAAAAGACCTATAACTACGTACTAATCTACTTAAAATATACTATAAGTCTCTAGCTATAAAATATAGAGGTAAATATAAAATATACTATAAGATTAGTTAGTAGTATTACTAGCCTAATATAATAGATTCTATTACTTAGTTTATTTATAATTACCTATTTTACGCTTAGAGTAAGCCTTATAAAAAGGGTAAATATAAATACCTAAATTTTTTACTAATACCTAATACCTATTAGACCTTAATATTAGTAGATTTTATTATACTTTTACTACCCTTAACTTATTATAAAAAGACCTATTAATATATTATAGTAATTATAAATAGGCTTTTAAAAAAAAATTTATACCTTTAGAAAACTTAGAAGTAGAGATAGTTATCTAAGCTTTTATTAAATATATATAGAAAAAGGAAAAATTTCTTATAAATATAGTTTCTAACTAAAAATTCTAATTTATCTCTTATTTTTAGAAAAGGCTCTACTAAAAAATAGGGATAAACCTACTATTATCTATAGCCTATTAACCTAAGATAAATAGATAGATAGAAATTACTAACGCTTAGCTTAAAGCGTATTTATACTACTATATATATTATAACTAAAAGAACTAGGCTAAGCTACTACTTTTTATAAAGTTTACTACTAATTTTAATAAACTTAGTATAATTAGTATATTACCTTTTAAAGCTACTAAGAAATATTAACCTAGAGATAAAAGTAATATTAGTATAGGACTAGTAAAATTTTTATTTAGCTTAATAGAGAAATCTTTTTATAACGCTAGGGCTACTAACTACTTAATTTTCTATATTAATAACTTATGCACTTTCTTAAAATAAAACTTTTTATAAGCCTATAAGTAAATAAAGTACTATACTAATTAATTTTAAAAGCTAGCCCTAATATATAAAAAAAATAACTAAGTAATACTTAATACGTGTAATATATAAGTACGTAAGAAGTTAAAAAAGTTATTACTTAAGAACCTAGGACTTTTTTAGATATAAAAAGTATATTATAATAAGAAAGTAGTTAAGTTATCTTTTAAAAAATCTAACCTATAATATATATATCTAGTGTTTTACCTAGACTGGTAAATGGGTCTGGGTTAGGTCTAGGTTAGGGTCTTACGTAATCTAGGTTAGGTTAGGGTTAGGTTAGCTTATATAAGACCCGAACCCTAACCTAACCCATACCTAATTTTTTTGCAAATCTTAGGTATAGGTCTAGGTCTTATGTAATCTAGGTTAGGTCTAGGTTAGGTTATAATTAATAAGCAAATTAAAGTAATTATTACAGTAAATTATTACAGTAGTAAAGACACCTATTAGGTTACCTAAACCTAACCTATACCTAACGTCTGTGCGACCTAACCTAGACCTAGACCTAGGGTAATTATAACCCCTACCCAACCTAGCCCCAAATTACGTAACCCCTACCCAACCCCAACCCGTGGCCCGTGCGACCCCAACCTAACCCAGCCCTAAGTGCGGGTTGCACCCCCCCACTCGCTAGCCTAGTTTTACCTTTAGCTCCTATATCTATATAATAATAACCTACTACTTAAATAAGTATAAGAGCCCTAAGGGCCTATAGTAATTAATAATAATAAGGCTAAAATACTAATATATAAAGTTAATAAAGTTTTAGATTTAAAAATTAACTAATAATATAAGGACCTAATTAATAATAGAAAAAAACTACTATTCTATAAGGTAAAATAGAAAAAATAGAATTAGCTAAACTAGATCCTATATATAGATGCTATAGGCTATTAGAAGGAAGTAAAAGCTTTTTATAATAAATACTCTAAAAAAGTAGAAGGTCTTTTTTATTTTAAAAGATATAAAAAATATCTTATATTACTCTAGTATAATAGTTTATAATAAACTTCTAAAAATAAAAGCGTAGTAGGTAGTTAAATCTCTAGTACTAGGTGCTACGTAAAAACTACTCTAGAGTTAAATCTCTAGCTTATACTATATAGGAACTCTTACTTATTTATAATAGGCGCTAATTAAACTATTTTATTAATAAAGCTTTATTAACTCTAAAATTTTAGGTAATTTTATTACTTATTAGGGTAAAGCTATAGATAGACTAGTTAACTATTTAATTATTTAATTATTCTTACTATAACGTAGGTCACAAGCGAGCTGATCACACAAGCGAGCT
>KZ805866.1:0-12748 GCA_003073855.1 Periconia macrospinosa
GGTTCGGGCTAAGGCCCAAAGTGGAAACGAGAGCAGGCCGAACCGTGGGAAAAACACGAGTCGGGCCCTAAACGTGAGTGTCGCGTGGAGGTAGGCTTTACCGAAAAGCGGGGTACACAACTAGCCACCTGGCTCCAGTCTAATAATTCGTCCCATACCAACTATGCGGCCAAGTCACAAACGCCTAGACCCCAAGCTACTTTCACTACAAATCATCTTCCACACTCTGCCTCTTAAACTCCTGCTCTTCCCCCTGACGACAGACCACATCGAAATCGTCAGCCTACCAAAAAAGTCCTGACCATCGACTAGTCCACTATATCATCTCCTCACATCATTTATATCACAGATCAATCCTATACATTGATAAAATCAAACTTTGAACGTTAAATATATAGTGCCTTCACAACGCTTCATTTACAAACCTTCACACTTAGATACCCTCCACGCCATTCACTCTATAATTTCGTTCCTCAAGGCTCCTTTGGCAAACCGGGGCCTGGGCACCGGTTGCGCTTTCCTATTTGGTGATAGCGTACATTTGGTGATCGCTTACGTTAGGTACGCAGCCACAGACACTAAGCCACAACCGCAACCAGAACAGAGGCCACCGCAACATCCGTCCGTCTTCCGTGTCAACTCTCCATCACTCTTCCGTCTTAATAAGATAGAGAATGCTACGGTGGCGCATTGCAGCGCGTTTCAATTCGAGCGAAGAATGGTGAGAATTACATTGGCACACTGGCATGTTTTCGGTCAACCAGCACCAAGCTTCGGAAGAAGAACGCAGATGGCAATGATGAGCGGAATGATGAATATCCACTACCAAGTGACCCCGTTCGGGTCACTTTTGGCTGCCGTTGAAAAGGATGATTCTGAGATCTCTCGACTATAGTACCAACTAGATACTACTAACTCTCGGAGGAAGCGCAAACGAGTTGCTGTAAACTATAATCAAAGATTTGCCGACGTTAAGAGTATCAAGCGTGCGATTAATCAAGCTACTACTACAGTGACCCAGAACTCTAGGCCCAGGGCTCAGAGACGTGTTGCAACTACAGGGAGGGCAGCAGCTAATACTAATTTTCAATCTATATGTATAAAGTGGCAGCTAGAATAGGGGTTGATAAAATACGCGTCTTTTTTACAGTTGCGCGTTTTAGTGGTGTTGCGCGAGTTCTAGGGTGGCGCGAGTTCCCCGTCAGCCGGCTTATATCAACGAGCGAGAGCAGCCCTTTGTCAGCCGATCACCAGACTCCGGCATCTAAGTAGTGCCAAGCTGCAACGCCGCCTTTACCGCCCCGCCCCCCGTGACAACCTCTCTAGCTAATATGCGCACCACTACACTGCTAACTAAAGGTAACTTGCCTGCAAACAATCAGTCGCCTCTAAAAACGTGTGTTGCTTACATCTACAGTACCTGAAAATGAACCGATTCAGCCCAACTTCAGAGACACACCCGCCCCGCTTTCTTTTCCGCGTCGAATGTCACGACCAGTCCTCCCGATACTATAACTGCAGTTTCACCAACTTTCATATGACTGCAAGGTTTCCAACGCGCATAGTGAATGAAAGTGCATTTCGCGATCACTTCTCATGGTCTCACACGCCCACACCGTTCCTCTCATTCTCTAATGATTGGAACAAGGCATTGGCAAGAAGGAGATGGATGCTCGACAATGGAGCAAAAGATATCGTTCTTATTGCGGTTGAGACAAGAGATCTGCGGAACGTTTATAACGCTTACGATGTCGCACGTTGCCTAGGGTATACGGATAACACTCGAAACCGACGACGACGACTTAGCAAGCATTGCGGGGAGTTCTTGGTAGTCGGTGGAATCCATGCAGATGAGTATAGGATAATTGCAACCTTTCCTGGCGATGGCCCTGAGAGGCTTGTGTCTTTGTCCATCCCTAAAAGTTACAGTCCCTAGTGACTTTGCGCCCACCGGGGCGAACCCCACTGATGAGCTTCTGTTCGAGATGTACTCCTGTATAGGGCCAAAAGCAAACGATATACTTGTGCCTCTTGTGCTCTACATGAGCAAGACACCTCAATATTTAATAAGCTGGAGAGAAGGGCAAACAGTAAGTAATCACCCGTCTTTCCATAGAAACTAACCGTTAGTTTCTAGACGAGACCTCATCCCTAGGGGCGCACAGTATCGCAGCAACGTGCTAAAACCCATCAATATGCTCTCCCGCCTGACATGGAAGCGCTCCTTTCCTGGTTCAGTATGCTTCCGCTTTAGCATCAAAAGAGACTAGGCATGTGATACCAGACAAGCCTGCCGAGATGGAAAAGATAAATGCTCTTTGGACAATGGAACGTTTCTTGGCTACCTTCGTCCAAGCACAAACGGATGAGCGGGTCGACCATCGCCTGAAAAGTTAGCGCTCTTATCCTCTTGCTCTTTTTGGTGACGAGGCATTCATCGTGTGACTTCGACGGCCGTCGATACATGCGCCGGCATACACCTGGTGAAGTACCAGCAGCAGGTAGAGCAGCAGCAGGGTTGGCCTGGCTCTCCCACCTCTCCCGCATGCTAAAGCAGTCGCTTTTATAGATTGAATTGCTTTGCCATTCCGAATGTTATTCCCTTCATCATCTCTATTAGTATTGTCCCTTTATCTACAACGGCCCAGGAGCGCTGGATTCACTCGTTAGTGACCGTTCTTTGATTCTCGTTTCGCTATATTCTAAGGCCTCCCAACGACTAATATAGAAGAATTCTTATACTTCAGCCGGCCCTGCAGATAACCGAAGGAATCCACACCTGCACTCCTCACGTTTTTTTTTCTTTCTATTTTTAAACCTCGAAGGAAATGCCCACCGCTTACACAGAAGAGCCTCTGGCCCCTTTAAAGCTAAATATCCTCCTCCAGTGTGCCTGCCACTCGAACGTCCTCCCCAGTCGATCAAATCTTGACAATCGCAACAAGCTTAGAGTGGCACACTCAAGAGGTCATTCACAGGCTCCAACCGGTGCCGCCATCGCCGAAAGGGCATTCCTTCCATCAGCGCCGGATGCGACTTTATGATATTGCTCACCTTAAAGTACATGTGGAGTATGATATAGGAAGGCAAAAGAATCTAATAGCATCCGATCTGGATCACAGGGCATGCAAAATAGTACGTGGCGGCAACATGTCAAAAATGCTCATTATTATCGTTGATCATAAGCCCTACTTCAGCCGGTGAGCAAAGTTCACAACACTTCTAATAAACCTCTACTACGTCAGCGCACTCTTACCAATTCCATGGTCGGAGCAGGTACGTCAAGCCATGAAAGAAAAAGACCATTGGGTCACTTAATCTAAAGGGTTCATACGAGTTCCATGCCGCTACTAGTAGTTCAAAATTGATTCATACAGTCTGTTCGCAGGTAAATTGAATAATGAGAGCCTCAATGAAATATCACTATTCTTGCTAAAATGGATTGAGTAGCTGCATATTGCTCGTTCCTGGTGGCATCTAAGGCCAAGATTGTGAGTATCTTTCAGTCTTCATTCCATGATGTCCAGTCACCGTGGACTAATTGCCATCGCGTCGATAACAAAGCCTTTATCAACCCTAACGCCGTTCTTATTCTGGTATTTCAGATGTTTTTGTGGCCGCAACTGTCTTCTGTAGTCTTTTCGGCACTGTTCTAAATGTACCAAGACGAAACGATTAACAACTAAACACAACTTGTGGTGCAGTATGCACTCACCGTCTGCTTATTGGAGCGCTTTTCGGGGCGCCTTTTGGAGCGCTTGTGAGACGGAACGAATATAGCTACCATCTCCGATATGGCATCCAAGTCCGCTTGATCAAGGTCTTTGTCCATTAGGGCACGGAACTCCTCTAGTTCCTTATCTGTAACCTCTTCCGTTGCTTTCTTTACCGCTGAATCGTTAGGAGGATGGTGCGACATCGTGAAGCTGCTGTACGAAGGGACCTCTTATAGAGCGGAAAATTGAAGGTGAATAACAATGCGATAAGGTGTTGGTAATGGCAACAACTATGAATGGGCAAAGACTGAACCTGTGCGGGGGCTTCTTCACGTGAGCGGGGTATCGGCAGGTAATTATCGAACCACATATGTCGTGTCTTAAGTTGACAGGGTCACATCGTATCAAGGAGGTGATTGGGTATTCTGAAACTGTGAAAACATTACTCAGCCCATGACTTTGTGGAGGGCTTATTGCGAATATGCTCCCATATGACGCCTCTTTGTTTTTTGGTAGATTATTGCGTGAACCATACGGAGCCAGTGCCATGCGCAGCTCGACAGGTTAAGGGCCAATGTGTAAGCTCTCTAGCACTTCACTATCAGAGAATGTCGCACGCAAGTAGTAACTAACTAGTGCTTCTAGTCATATGACAAGTGATGAGTACGTGCTAAGCGAGCGGGTTCTAAACTGAACGGGTCTGCTATTCGTCACCGGCGGCCAAGCTGGATCTATTTTCGCCTTGCTGGAAACTGTTCCAGAGCTATTAATGGCTATGGGTCCGATACTAGTTCCACCTTAGAGTCCCTTCCGGTGCCCAGGTTTAGATCTCGCTCCTTTTCTGAGAGCTTGTCCTGTCCCGGAATCTCTTGGCATCCGTCAGACCAACCTTGACACGGCGAAAACATCTTCACCTCTCTTTCCATCTATGCCCAAAAATTCAACGCCCCTCGCTCCGAAATGATTTGCGGCAGCATTGCGGTACGTACCCCATGGTTTCCTTGAAGCTCTCCGCGTCCAAATATCGACATACCACTCTGTCAGACGCCCACTAGCTCAGGTATGAGACGAGGAAGACCGCATGTTAATCGAAGTCCTGAAATTGACTAACCAACGTCGGCCTCAGGCTCCCCTATTGAGATCGCTGTTTAGGAAAGGTTAGACTATGGATCGATATTCAGGTAAAACCAAGATTGTCTAAGGAATAATATAAGCTCAGAAATGGAACAACTATTGTGGGATAGCACATACTCAACATAGTCAATGGGACGTGGGTAAATCGGTTCCCCAAACTGATCGGCCAAAGCACTGTCCTCGGTGTATTCGACCTCATGAAGCTCATTACTGCGAATGCGCCTCTGGACCCCGCCAATATATGCCGTATATACTCCAATACGTGTATTGGGTCTACTGTCATGACAGCAATCTAGGATGACGTAGAACTGGTTCCTGTCATGTGAGCCGTGTTCCCCATACACAGCGTCAAGTCGGATACGGACACCAAGGTTCGTCCATGAGTAGGGTTCCCATTCCAGTGTTCTCGGAATGCAAAGACACGTTGTCGCGGAGTCGGAAAAGTCGTCTGGGGAAGAAGCAAGAAAACCAGAATGTTCAGGCTTTCCATGTCCTCTCCACGCAAATATAGAATGGTCATGCGTCATCTTGATGAGCTTCCGCTGAAGCCTGTGAAAAGCCTTTGTTCCCTCGCCATACAACAATGGCATATTGACTCCGAATAAACCCAAAAGGCAATGTGCAATGTCCTCATCCCTAGTGGTCTTTCTCCAGCTGCCCATGACATTTTCTGCGCGATAGTTGTAAGACCTGGATCATAAGGTGAAGCTAATATCTCGGCGTGGATGCCGCTGATTTCAGTTATCCTATCCAATAACGTCTCTTTCGTCCCAATCTTGATCCAGTCCTGGTCAAGGAAAAGGGCTCGTGGAGGAGCTATAAGTTCTTGAAGAGTCCATCCTCTCGTGAACCATCGGCTCGATGCAAACGCTTCATTCTTTGACATAGGCTCTCCCTTGCTCGGCACGTCGGCTAGATACGCATAGCATACCGCAGAGTTTTGATACTATTTGAACATGGTATTAATAGCTTTAGATAGCTCTGCACTGCTGCGCTTGTCAATACAACAGGTGTCGATCCAAAAGTATTCCAAGTCGTCTAATGCAGCTTGCTCTCCGCAGAACCGGATCTTCTCGTAGCCAGGCTTGTCCTTGCCAGTGCCATTTGTCAGGTCTTCAAAGGTGACCTCCTCGGTATCTGCTCCCCACGTATGCGAAAGTATCGCATAGGGAAGGATGGCTTCGGCGCCAAACTGGGTAAGACTGAAACCGCCAGTGTCGCAGCGTCGCAAAAGACGCATCGCTTCGCATGGAGCTGGAAGGGTGCGAGTGGCAGGAACGGGGTTTGGTCGGGTTCAAACGTGGCAGCCTAGCTGAACAGGCGAGTAGGGCAACTCGCTCGTCTGTTGAGAATATCAGTTCTAGCTATCGAGTTCAGCGAGAATACAAGCAGATAGAATGGTAAGCTACCGAAGAGTTGCATCTGAAAGCGAGAAAGCGAAAGAGGGCTGTGCCTTGCCATATCCTTGGTTTGTGAAAAGGGTGTTGGAAGAAGCTCAGCTTGGAGCGGGGTGCGGCTGTTCAACCGCCTACGCACGCTCACTCAGGATCCCGTGTCCATCACGCTTCGGGATCTGGAAAACGCGATTGAGATCATCGATGCCGTAGATTTTGGGGATACCAGAGACATCATTGGTTGTTATAAGATTTTGGCGGCGTTGAGGCTTTTGTGTGGGTGGGCGGAGGAAATATTTCTGGGTTGGTTTTCGGATAGAGTTCTGAAACCAGAGTGAAATGAAAAGATTCTTAATGTGCCTGCCTAACGAGTCGGCATGACAAGCCACTAATTATGTGTCAATGGCAGGCCGATCAGTAACTAGCCTCGGCCCCAATTTTAGTTCCCATAGTGGGCCTGTTCGAGCCTCGCTTCCGGGATCTGGTCATTGCAAGGCCGGGCAGGAAAGTGTCTTGGCGCATACCGCGGCCATATTCCAATCCTCTAACCATCACGTTCACCACAACTTCTCCTTGAATGACTCAAAAAGTCCAACGCCTCCGACGCAACCCTCTGGCCGGAGCGGGTCGGCCAACTCCCTGCTGGTGCAGGAAATGGGTACAGAGTTTCTGCACGCCTATATGTACTAAATTTTCAATTGCACGTGTGGCGTATCACTCGATCATGTGACATCAGCTACTGCCTGCCCCACCTACCTCACCCAACTTAGGCCCCATTCGGGTAGACCCGCGCAGTATTGATGGCTGATCATCAACCGCCATCGATCCATCTCGGCCCTCCTTATCGGCTGGAACGGTTCTCATTGCCCGTTTGTAACAGAAACGCACCTGTTGTACTCGTACTAAGTTTGGCGCAAAGCCCCCAATAACGGTTGTGCGTCATGCTGACATATTTCAACACGTCCAAATCGCACGTTTTTGCTCTATATCTACTTAGGGGTCATGGTAAGTTAGCCGTATTTCCACCCGTAAGCTAGCATTTTTGTAAGTATGCATGAAGCACCTGTACAAACTACTATGTGTATTATTCGATAATGCAGACTAAAGACACCACAGACCACACTAAGAATGTCGTCACCTCCCTTCTCCTTTACCAGTGATTCTACCTACTCGATCTCGAACCTCCTCACCTTAAGACGTCGTATGGCTCAACAAGATGGCCGTCCCGTAGGACTTATCGTTCAACCCGTTAGAGACTCACTGGCTACAATGAAGAAAATAGTTGTTTCTGGTTATGTTGCAGCATTACCACCAGAGCCTGCCACAGTCGAATCGAATCCATGGGTACTGGTCCTCACAACAACGGATGGGAGTGCAATGGTGTTAGAACTAAGGGAATCTGATCCAAAAGGCAGCACTGTTGTTGTATGTCGCGAGGAACCTACCAAAACTGAAGACTGGGTTACAAGGAAATGTGCTAGAAGCTGGCCTCTCACAGTCCGTGAACGAAGAGGTATTGGAACTTGGTTAGATATACTTGAAAGCTCGGGTTTGACGACGTATCAGCTTGACGCTGGCCATGGTAAATAAAAAGAATTCTGATATGGGGAAGAAGGCTAATGGAGCAGCAGGCAGCCGTTGGTGGCTCGATTGTGTCTTGACTAAGTTGGAAAGTTCCTTCCTAGCGGGATGTGGGGATACAAAACTGTGGCTAAGAATGGCTTGGAAAGACAACGGAGATCCGCAAGGTGAGATGCAGAGCCTGCGGAGGGGCACATGGGTTTGAGTAAAATTATTTTTATCATACAGCGGATCAATCGTTAATTCGAGCATGGCGTCGTTAGCGAATTGGGGTTTATTTCAAATGATCTTACTGTAAGAGCTTCCGCGCTAGATCCACACAAGGGAGCCACATTAGGATTCCATGTCAGACCCACAGTGACAGCTAAAAATGGTCCGCTGGGACCGGAAGGAACTTTTGCGCGAGTTTAGTGTTAAGCGGCTGTATCAGCAGACTTGACAACCCGTGAATCAGTTTTTGCTGAGTCAATCAACACATCAGGTATTCTGCTCTAAGTTCCTTTTTAATGATACAGCATGTGGCTACGTCTATATCGCAGGCTTCCATAGCATGAGACTGAGCGGCCTCACCATCTTTGAACTCTTCAGAGCACCCACTCATGCCATTGATCGTGACTCTACTCTACTACGAATGAAAAGGGTTGTCTCCTAAGGATGGAAAAAAATAATTCCGAGAGTTTATCCGAATGAATCAGAGGGCAGTCTCGAAAGACGCAATCTGTTCTGAGCCGAAATAAGCGAGGCCAAAGTTCGCCAATCGGTCAAGGGGGGATGCGCGAGAATGACTGTTCAACCCCTCACCGGCTCTCCAACTTGTATCCGAGATGCATACTTTTATCGCTCATATAAGTTCTCCTTATAGACCTGCAATTCTCACTGAATAGCACAATCTCGCTGATTTTCCTTCACATCAGCCTCCATTGTCAAACAAAATTTCAACATAGGCTTGCTGATTTTACTTAGTAACAACTACTCTCATACCCACATTCAATTGCTATTTCCTACCGCGTTGACCTCGTCATGTACATTACGATCAAAACATCGCAGCGTTCTTTTGTTACTGACCCTGAACGGTGGTTGGGTCAGAGTGAATATTTCAAGAATCTGTTCTCCGGGGATTGGGGCGACAAGCAGGACGATGGCTCATACTTCATTGAAACTGATGCCCACATCTTCGAACATGTCCTTCGATACCTCCGTACCGGAGTTCTTCCCATCTTCTACGATAATTCAGCAGGTCACAATTTTCCGCTGTACCAAGCTCTACTGAATGAGGCGATGTATTTCGCCATCAAAAGGCTACAAAGGTGGTTACGCGAGCGAAAATACCTAGATGCTGTCAAGATACACTATATCGCCACGGAGACCCAAGATCGAGAATCTTATCGAAAACAGACCACGTGCGATACCGACGGGCGCATGTTTACGGTAGAGCATCGCTTTATCGAGATTACAACAAGCAGCAACATGGAGACCACGATAGTTCCCGTGACACAGCAGAGTAACTCGTTCTATTGCCCTCATCTCAAACATGGTAAGAGCAATGAAGAGTATTGCAGGAGCTGTATTGGCAACGCAAGGAACGAGGGAATTTCAGGACATGGTGGGTGGAGAAACGAGGACCAACTCAAATGGTGTATTGTGCGAAAAGAAATAGTTTTCAACCATGATCTTTGCATTAGCGCATTTTTGGGAGAAAGTTAGCTAACATATCGAGCGGGCAGTGCGACCTGCCGAAAATTACGTCGCTCTCGACCTCGGAAGCCCCGCATGCTTTCAAATGATACTGGTCAGCGGACAGTATGGCATAGCGTTTTTCGTGGCGAGGGAGAGAAGGGAGAGGAGGAGGCTCTAATTAAGCAGTAATGGTTACCGGTTATATATCAATGCCACCAAGCATTTTCTTACCGAGGGAGTGCATTAATTGGATTCATGGTTGAGCGAGTGTCTAGTAGAATAGCTGAAAAAATTTGCTACCCAATGCTGGTTGCTCAAATTATCTCCATGCAGCCTGATATAACGAAATACTAACTTCGATTTCTCCACCCACTGAAAAAGGAAATAACGTGCGTCCAAGCGAAACGGAACCCCTGTAACGGAACAAATGACAAGTACTTTGACCTCATCCCAACGCGCTCTTGCACACACAGCAAGATAATCTTATCGAGCTATCAAACCATATATTCCAGCTATTTCTAAACGCAAAACACCTCTCCAAATAGAAAAATACGCATGTCTTGCCACCTTTATAGACTTCTTTACAGAGGGCCTTCCATTGCAGCGCAAGAGAGACTCGTGGGTGCAGCCTCAACGCGACGCTTTTATCGCCCGCGATAGTAAATTATGAGCTTCTCGTGCGCCTTAGAACCTTGCGGCGACGTCTGACAGCCGTATCAGCCCAGTACCTGCTGTGGCGTGCGGAACAGTGCAGCGTGGCGATCCCGGTTGGTACTTTTCTTTCTTTCTTTCTTTCTTTTATTCCTACACCCTTTCAGGCCGCGCTGACCTATGTGGGGAGGTTGGTACTTTTGTATTGTGGCCCTGCTACTTTCGGCTAGCGTCAAACCTTCTGTCAAACCTTCTACCTGACGTAATTGTATGGCCATACAGCACATTACGCTAGCCGTTAACTAACCTGTGCGTTACCAAACATTTTACACTGCATTACAAGGCCTACTCATAAACGGTTGGAGCTTGAACTTACACCAGAGGCATGGCGAGCTCCCTAGGCGCGAATGTATCAATTTAAAGATGCGACCATCTGATGGCTGTAATTCAGTGTCTGAGTTATATCCTCAGCACCTTTGTAATTATTATCGAGTTGTCGATGCGGCACTTACACCTTTAGTGATTCTGAACGTCAAAACATCCACCCCAGCTACTCATTGATAAATTTCTCAATAACCACACTAGGATACCTCTCTGGGACGCGAGACGCACGTTATAACAAGATGTGCTCATCATTTAGACCTTGAAAGTCCCCCTTTGAAGAACAGATGGAGCTTGAATTTAATTAGCAACTATTTTGTCCCCAGTTGACTCTAGATTCCTCATTTCCCAAGAGGTTCTTTCCTATGGTGGCCATACTATATGTTGATTCATTCACGCCGCCAATTGCTGTTTCAGCAATGCACCGCTATTTTTTCACGATAGGCAGAATCTTTACTAATTTCGGAGGCCTCGGTAGAAAAATTCGTTCTGGAAGACAGATTTCCAAGCGTTGGAGTTTAGATTGATTTGACAAGGATGCGACTCGAGAGTTTCGCTAGTTAGTTCTTGAAATCTTTGAATGATTTAGAATGGTACTCTTTTACAGCTATCCTGCCTGTAGCGCATTGTTTTTTTAGAGTCCACATTACATGCCCGGTCTCCATTGGTCCGCCATGTCCTTTAGCGCCGGGGACTGCGACTGTTCCTCAGGACTCCACCTTTGGCTCCTTCTGTCCGTCGTCATCACCACACGGTAGATATGAACTCGGCCAGTCGAGCATTAGTGCAAGGAGTTCCTCCGAACTTTAATAACTTTTCGTTTTTGATCTATATTGTATACAGCTTACAGCATGCCATTAATACACATGTAGGCATACTTGACTAGAATCGATGTTTAAAGATCACCTTAGGCTTCTACGTAAATCTAGCTACTTGGTCCATATCCATCCTTTAGTAAGATGTTAAGCATCTAATACTCTCTCCCTTCGTCCCTCCTCAATGGCGTCTCCTCGTTAATTCTTTCTCCTACATCCCCTCCTTCCACAGCTTCTCCGGCCTCAACATCGCCCACTGTCTCTCCTCGGCAATTAATTGCTTTCCATAACGCCTCTCTCTGCAACCTCATCGCTTGCCTGTATCTCCAGTATGTCCCCGGGAGAAACGTCTTAAAGAGCCAATGCCCAATTGGTAGAAGTAGAGTAGCACTCCAAATCATTATCGGCATTGTGACCCGGACGCTCACTAAAACATCCTGCCAGTCGAGGGAAAGCACACCCGCGAAGATGAAGTATGAGTAGCCATCAATAAGGTCGATGTCTTCCGTATGTAGGGAGTTGAATCTGAATATGCCGAACACGAAGGATATAAGGGAGAGGAAGAAAAAGGGCGTGCTAGGGCAGAGCACGCAGTAGGGTGTTATTGCCTATATTCGGGACCATCAGTATGGCTGTCTAATCTGTAGGGTAATATTAAGGGGAGCAGAAAAGAACTCGGGGAAGAGCTTACAATTAGTATAGCACCAAGACCATCAGTCTTGCAGATATACGATGTGGTCGAATTTGCATTGCTGAATGAGGTTTGTGGGGCAACCGCTCTGGGTACAGCTGATGCGGGGGTGGGGTCGTAATGTGAGATTGCGATCGCGCAATAGAAGGTTATAATAGCGATGATGAGTTGGCAAAGGGAGGTATAGACTGTGAGATGTCTTCCTTGGATGCTCTCGTCTTGGGACATTTTAGGAGGGTTGACCAGTCTCGACACCGGATGCGATATTGGCTGTCTGGATATTAGTGGCTCATTAGTGAGCTATTGATCACCTTGCAACTTACTGTTAATTATGTTTTGGGCCAGCGCATGTGTCGAGACTGCTAGGTATGGTGCTATCGTAGTTGTAGAGTTGACGGTGGAAGCTGGCGAAGGAATGAGGCCACTGCTAATTCTGCCCTTTAAGGTACCTCCCTATACAAGCCACACCAGCCACAGGTTTACCCCGCAGTTCCCTTAAGTAGTGTTCGGCATAGCCATCGTTAACTAGGGTCAGCTTGTTAGTAATAATGACAGGTTAGTTAGGCTGACGTGATTTGTCCCCCCGTTTTTGAGATTTGTCCCCCCTTTGAGATTCGGCAAATGACCGCCTTACCACTGCTTGGCGTAATAATTCCCCGGGTACCACTGTTTCCAATACACTACCACTCTTGTGGCCGTGCGGCCGAA
>KZ805867.1:1845-12747 GCA_003073855.1 Periconia macrospinosa
TTCGTGCTACACATTTGCTTGGACAAGGATGGGAAACCTGCAGGAAATGCCGCGCTATGGTGCGCCAAGTCACAATTGAACTCGCACACACGCTGAGTCTAGATGATAGTGGATATGAAAAGGCTGATCAGGTACTTGTGTATTAGTTAGATAGTCAATTGGTAGCACGTAATACCTTGTAGCCTACGCAGCCCAAGTGAATCCAAGGCTTGAGTGCTCCTATTGTGAAGATAGGTTAATTATAATTTGAGCCACCAAGCAATCCCGCAAGGAGCCCGTGATGGGTCTGCGACTGTCAACTACCTCCATCAGTTCTACACAACTGCGAGACGGACGCAAACACCTAGCCCTATCGAAACATGCCAATTCTTTGCCGAAATAGACGTGCGCTCGATTATTCTGTGGGTGCGTTGGCGGGAGCAGGGTAAGGACAGGACCGTCAGCACCCTGTTTGACGCCCACGTTATTTATGGATTATGTTTAGCTAGCCGAGGGGCCTAATCTGGTCCCCGCAGGTGGGTCCCGATCTTGCACAGAACACCTAGCCCATCTGACACTAACGCTATCATAATTGAGTTCCCAGTTTCTTTTCTGGATTCAGTGGTGATCGAAATCGGTTTCTATTTCTTGCACCTTAGTTGCTCTGAGCGCACGGCCGATTAGCTGGGCGCTTACTAGATACATATTAGCGTTTGCAGAGGTACTTGAGGCTGAGCATATGGCGTAAAATGAGTTGTGCTACATGTACCTCTACCTACCCAATTTCTGTACATTTCGAAACGTCTGCAAGGTCAGTGCCGGTGCGGGTCGGCCATCCTCCCTGCTAAAGGTGGCAAAGTGCCACCATGTTCGAGCCGCCACGCTGACAGATCAACACCAGGCTACCTCTTTTCCAAGTACCCTTTTCGTACCCTTTCTTCGCTCTAGTTCACCTTCTCGCTGCCAAATACTATTCGCCGTTCGTCCTTGCACCTTGGGCTGGGTGCTTACCCTAGGCCACCTCTAGATTGGTGCTGGGCATGGTGTGGTAGGGCTCCTGAGAAGCAACGGCAGGTCCTTGATGAGATGAAACAGCGCGCCTAGGACCACCGGACCAAACCCGCACATAGGACCTAGGATGGCAACAACGGCGAAGCCGTACGACGCCCACTAGAAGGCGGTGTCGTCCTTAAGCCGCTCCCTAGCAAGGCTAACCTGCATCGCAGTTAGCATTAGGACAAAAAAAAATAGTAGCGGCAGCCATCCAAGCAAGGTTGTTACAGAAGAGGCTGCTATAGTTATACTAACTGCGGAGGTAGGGATTAAAACACAAGAGGCTTATAAAGCGGTAGATAGTGTTAATGCGTAAGAGGCGGAGCTCGGCGCGCAGAAAACGTAGGTGCATTATATTTAGGTCGTGCTTAGACATTCAGAGCAGCTCCCTCGCTAGGTTCTTCTAGTCTATCCATTTAATCAGCGTGTCATTTCCTTGCAAGGCAAAAAGCGCTTTTTATTAGCAACGTGGAAGTCGTTCTCCGATGCTATAAGACATGCATAGGTGTAAAGGAAGCCGAAGAGGGTATGATATTGTTGAATATACGCTTGTGAGTCAACTTCAACGTTGCTGGATGATAGACCCTAACATTGCTTTGAAGCCAGCGTCGTCATGTGCCGAGACCGAGGAATGCGAGGTCGACGCGAATTCTGCAGTGGAATGATCACGCATCAATCGCGCGTTCGTCTGACATCGCGAAGCGGCCGCGAGGCTGATCTGTCTTGGCTGACGACACCTCTTTGACTCAACGCGCGGGGTCGCGTCTGCGGGGGTTTAAGAGCAAATTAAAGAACACGAGCTTTTCCGCTCTTCAAGTCTCTTTCATTTTCTCCGACAATTCGACCAAGATGATCACAATAGCTGTTGCGGGAGGATCTTCAGCAGGCCTCGGCCGCTCAATTTTGACTGCTCTGAAGCAATACCCAGATCAGCTGAAGGGAGTCGTACTCGGAAGAGCTTCCTCGAAGACGCCGCAATGGCTCGAGAAGATGGGTGTGGAAGTGCGCAAAGTAGATTATAGTTCCGTAGACTCGTTGACTGCAGCGCTCCAGGGTGTTCATACCGTGCGTAGTCCCCTCAACTGCGGAGGCTTAACTGATCGCTGTAGGTCATTTGCGTGTTGCTCGCGAAGGACGGAACGGGAGAAAGTTCTCAAATCAACCTCCTCAATGCAGGCCTTCGGGCCGGCATATCTCGTTTCGCTCCCACAGAGTTTGGATGCGGGCTGCTGGCCAACCCACGAGTCGACATTCTCCGTCCCCGCCACATAGTGACGGACGCCTGCCGCGAGGCTCAACAGAAGCATCCGGGCTTTGAATACGCGTGCTTCAACGTTGGGTTGTTCATGAACTATCTCGGATACGGTGCGCCGGATGAGGAAGGAGCATTGAACGGACTCAACGATACCTGGGTGTGGGTGTGGGACGTGAAGGGCATGAAAGCCGCGATCCCTCTGACGAAGGAAGGAAAAGTGCCGAGAATGACCACCACGGAAATAGGAGATGTCGGCAAGTTCGTTGCGGCAGCTTGCTTGTTGCCCAAGGGGTCATGGAAAGAGGACTTCGGGATGGTTGGGGAAACAATCCATATGGATGAAGTGGTCAAGATCATCGAAAGTGTGAGAGGAAAGAAGATGGAAGTCACATTCCGTCCGTATGATCAAGTCGTGGAGGAAAACCAGAAAGAGGAAATTGTATATCCTAACAAGTTCTGGGGGCAACTGGAAGAAATGGTGGCAAGAAATGCGGTTGGTGAGGGGATTGTGAATCCCGTGCTGAACGAACTGTGTCCGGAAGTCCGCCCTATGTCGGTGGAGCAGTATGTGAGGAAATTCTGGTCTTAAGGCGGGAAAATGATTAGCAATTCAATATCGCAGATGCGACGTGAGAGCCATAGGTGTCCCCTGTGATTAGGAATGCGAAAGGCGAGAATGTCTAGCGAACCTTAGATAATGCAAGGAGTATGTGTAAACTGCGCAATACTCCACTATATCCACCGCGCCTTGATGCAACTGCGGTTGTCACTTGGTACAATTTCCTTGTGACTATTCCTAACCTTCTGTCGCATGTGATGCAGCTGCGCCCAACGTCCTTTACCAAGTATTTCATATTATTCCTTGGCCCGGGAGGGAGCCATTTCCAGTTAAACCAGGAATCACGAGTTTCAAGGGATCATGTACGATGGCGAAGCGGGCGTACTCGACAATGTAGCAGTGCGATACGTGAAAAACTGTGCCCTGGTCGAGTCAGTCAGCCGTGAAGGAAGTAGGTTCTGGCAGCCTTTCGGGCTTCAGACCTCTCACTGGGTACTATGGGCGCTCGAGACCACGCCGGCCATGATCTTGTGCGAGAGGCTTTGAGGTTTTGTGAAACAAATTTAGGTTGTGGGTTGTTGCGACTTCTGGACGCGGGGTCGGGAATTGGTCCCTACAGTAGAGCCCTAATCTAGTTCCCGAGATCCACACGAACTAACCTGTTACAGCATAGTACAGCCGCGCTTGAAACTTGTAACGCATACGACACAGCTCTTAGTAGCCACACATCTATATGTATACTTTATTACCCTTGCTTAACATGCTCTAACGCCCCTCGTGCAAGGGTGTGGCCGATGCGGGTCGGCCATGCTGACGGACACTAGTGGCGGCATACTAGTAAACGCGCCGCCATGCTAACAGAACGGCTAGGCTACCGTTGCCTTAAGTACTCTTTATGTACTTTTCCGTACTTAATGTCTCTAAACGGTTGTATGTAGACAACAGCTATTTCAAACACATACTGAGCGAAAATGAAATCCTTTAGCCACAATCATTCTGCTCTAGTTGCTACTAGATATCCAAAGTCAAAGAGCTAACGCCAGCTGCCTCCATTTCCCAACGAGAAAGAACGCCTAACGCAGATGTGTAGTGTGGATGGGTAGTACCAAAAACATAACGTCTTAGGCATACGCATTCCTTCATAAGTTCTATAGCTTCCGCATCACGACCCGGACTTTTCCACGTAAATGCGAGATTGTTCATGCTAATCAACGTGTCTGGATGGTCTGCCCCGAGCTTCGTCTTGCGAGTCTCCACCACTTGCACACGCAACGCAAAAGGCCAACGGAATGTGAGTAGAACGCCCGCTTGTTCTAAAACTGACATCTAGTAATCTGGGGAACATTCTATCATGTGAAAATGTTTCTCCAAATATCTCACGCTTACGAACAGATCATCACATAAGCTTGCGGGGATGCAGCACATACGAAGATCAACAGGGGGTGGGCTACGATCTGCAGATTGCACTAGGAAATGTGGAGCGATATGTCCGCATATTGCAGGGGTTCTCACCTTACGGAGTTGCCGTTTCCGAGAGCAGTGGGCCTCTTAACCGATCTGACGAACGCAAACAGAATAGTAGTATTGTTACCATTGCGTTAGCTAGCGTTCGATGCTAAACCTAGTCTTGAGTATCCATGCGACATAGTAATTCCATTAACCGAATCGAGAGCATCAAGGAAATCCGTCCAGGTTCACTATTGCATAGCAGAGAAGATGTTTGTGCCGTCCATTCTATCGCTTCAACGGGGGATAGAGTTGACGGAGACTTCTGCATCTCCACGGGAGGTTCAGAATTGGCACTACGGTCTCGGTGCCCCTCTACCAAATCGGTAGACCGATCAAGTAGACTGATGTAATAACGCCATTCTTCGTAGGTATACCTCTTTGTTGAATCTGAGCCCATCGCTAAGATAGTGTTCCTAAGCTCCCGCGCTAGAAGGTAACAGTGACGACGGAGGGCTGTTCGAGAAGAGCCATTGTTCGGGTTCCTGGAAATTTCTGATGGTTCATCTTGTTGAGCGCACGCCAGTGGCCGCCGAGCAACTCCCTTGCTTCCGAACTCCAAGCTTTCAATGTTGTTCCCTGCGTTCGGCGCATTCGAGTCCTGTGTGTCGACTTTTAACCCGTCTGGTTGCTGCGCAGTTATCGCTTGGCAGGGCCGATCTCGAAAGAGTCGCTGAAAAGGTAGCAGAAGACTACGGTAGGTTCCATAGAGGGCATCGACCGAGTTGTTGATGACGATCGTAAGAATTGGTACTGCTAATAAGCTCCAGAAGACGAAGAAAGATTTTCCAGCCTCACTAATGGGAACATAGTCGCCGTACCCAATGGTCAACAACGAAATGTACGCAAAATAGCAAGAAGCACCGTATGTCCAACCCTGCTCTTCTTCTGCAATTTCGAAGATGGCGGCTCCACCGAGGAGGAGGACCAAAGCGGCCGTGATGGATATTGTGAGCGCTATCCGACTACAACCTTTCTCTGCCTTCAGTCCAATGTGACGGATCAAATGGAATGCTTGTTCATCACTTATTGGATAAACAGGCACCCCTTCCCTTGTCTGTGTTGTCTGATGTTGTTTCAGATATCGTTCAGTCAACTGATATGTGGCGCGGAGGCGCCCTCTCTTCATCAGCTTTCGCACAGAAATTATCAGTAACGCCACCAGTACCATTCCAAGTATTGCATATGGAAACAGGAGCACTCGTCCAAGAGTGGTTTTGGTTGTAAATTCACCGCCAAGTCCAATGGTAAGAAGGGTAAAATCCGCCCAGAAGAGAGCATCGAGAAAAGCCCAGTCCTCAATCTGCGCAAATATGGCTGACCCAATAATGAGGTAGGCGGTGAGACAGATTGATTGTCTCAGTAGAGCTTTTTGAGTTTCGTCCCATTTTGTGTGTTTGGCATAATATGTCCTGATCACACCTATGCCGTGGAAAACAACAGAAATTAGTGCCGCGAATGAGAGAGCCGATGCAAATACGGAATAGTAATAGGCTTGCGTGAGTTTCGATTTTGTGGACCATTCGTGCGGTTGGGTCGAGAAGTGGTTGGCAATAAGCAGGCTGGTGAGGCCAAAGCATTGAATTGAGAGCCCAACTGCGCAGATCACAAAAGTCGGCAGGCTCCAACGAACGAAGAGGGAAATGCCATTTGACATCAGCCCAAGGCAAAGACAAATGGTATTTAGCGCTATAGCCCTTTGGTTTCTAAAGCGTTATTCCAGACCAACACGACATGGTGCCAAACCTTAGACTCACCAAGGCATATTCATTTGGTTTTGGACATGTTCTTCGTTCTCGTCTTCGGCAATAATAGAGGTCCAACCCCCTGTAAGAGAGCAAATAGTGAAGAAAGTTGCTAGTGGACCGAAGGTGCCTGCGAAAAGTGGACATAACTCGGAAGCAAACCACCATCGACTCAATAGCGTTAGCAGCGTGATAATATTTATCGACGAAAGTTTGGGAAAAAATACCCCAACCCTAGTTTACGTTGTTCGCCGCATGTTACTACTTGTCGGGTATCCTGTGCACTGAGTTTCGCCGTATTTTCGGTGTTTTGAAGAGGCACCTCCAGCGCTGAAGCATTCATAGTAGTACGATACTGAATGAGAGTGTAGGTCAGGTTTTGGAGTGTTTTCACACTTTGAGACGGATGCGATCAAGAGCAGCTGTATGATAGAGCCACAATAAATTATGGTCGAGCGGGGCCGAGCAGGAAGTTGCGCTAAGCTACTAGTGGCGTGATCTTCGTGCATAAACTTATGAACGTCCGATTAGATCACGGTACATGTAGGAAGAACTCCGACCGTAATTTTGTATGGTAAAATATCCGTAATTCATTCCTAACTACAATTTTCACGATATGAGCCGCTTGGAGAAAAGGCCAAATGACCTTTACTTTGAGGCCCAAAATCTAGATCGTAACCACTCAGAATGTTGCCTAGACACTAACTTCCGAAGTTGAATCAATACCGCTCAGTTTGGTGACTTGTTTGCTTTGTCTTCAGCCGTCGTCGACTATTAGTTCAGGTCGGCAGACTGTGTAACGGATCGACATACGCAGTATGAATACCACAATGCCATGAGCTCCACCACTTCCATGAATGTCCAAATCAAATTCGCTCGTCGTTACACTACCTTGGTAACTGTTCCGACCCAGTACGGGGTTCTTCCAAGAGGCCTTCACTACGTGCTGAAGAGGATCGCCTGCAATGTGGTAGGCAACGGAGCCCATTGTGCCTCGTCCTGATTTCGATGATTTCGATCGCCAAAGTCCACTTTCGCCAGCGAGGATACTAGGAGGCAGCTTATTGCTTGCTGCCCAAGTCCCTTGTGCAAGCTGATGAGAATCCGTATCCAGGCAAAGCTCCTCCTTGGTTTGATTCAAGAACACAACAAGCACGCTTCGCTTGAGTAAGTTAAAAGTTTTGTCACTTGGCGAAATCAGTTTATTATGTCCATGTTTCGAAAGCCGATACTTACGTGCGATTCATCTTCCAATGTGAAGGCTGGTGAGAACCGAATGTATGTGATCAGGAACTTGAATGTTGGAAGGTGAGATGCTGATAGCACTGAACCGCTAACTAGAGGTGTTCAGTCCACTTCGTCCAAGCCCCCCCAGCGAATACGGACTACCCCGCAACCATATGGCTTGCGATTGAATCAGCAGCCTTAGCTGCGCGATTTCAAGAAAATGGTTGGACCCAATGTCGCAGGGTGGGGTGATCCCTGACGCATGCATTGCATGGCTTGGCTGACACAAAATGTTGGGACAAAGAAAATAGTGCTGCCCGCCATGGGTTACCAGATACATGCAGGAGGCTTGTTACTCCCAGACAGTGCATATGAAGACCGTCCAATGTGTGGAAACCGATTCACACGAGACATATGCAGACCCCGCGATCCTCTGCAGCTCGTGCATGTGAAGATATCACCAGATCTGAAGCCGAAACCTTATGTCGCACTGCGAGTGAAGTAAACAGTAAAATATGTGGAAGAAAGACGAGATACAATGAAGTAGATTGTGATGAGGTATGTGTGTAGTTGATTGTTCATCCGATGTTCATCGTTTTCTATGTAGAAGAGATGGAGCGAGTCTCTCGAGTCTTTTGTTAAGACATCACGTGGACTGCTAAGCGAACTGCTGCCCTTGGCCCTTGGCGTGCAACACCTTATCATCTGTGAATGAAGGAGCTGGGAGACCTCTTTTAGTTCCAGAGACACCCCCTCTCAAGCAGGGGACCGCTGACCCAGAAGCTCTCAGCGCGAGCTTACAAGCTACAGTGCTCGACGAAAGCGAGGACCCTTCAACTGAATAGTTGTCGACCGTTACGAATCGTTCAAGAGAACACTATCTCAACGTAACCCTGGAGGGGAGCGGAGTGCAACTCACTTCGACCTATTGTTTTTGTAAGCGCTACACACTTGTCAGCCACGCGGTTTGTGGTGCCAAGCACGTGGCTACAAGCTTCGCTCGTCCAACCTTGGAACACTATGAAGTATATCAAGTCTTGAAACTTTGGGATCTGCTTGCCCGGGCGTTGCAGTCCTTTCAGTCATAGCTCAATGATATCATCTATCCTACTTAGTACCTTGAGCTTCTGTTCCCCGCATGGAAACTTGGGAAGAAATATAGAAGAGCGCTTGAAACTCAAAAGGTGACGGATAATCAATAAAAAAAAGTCCAGAGAGCAGAAGTGGTGTGTTGTTGTTGGGAGGATGCATGGGTCTGATGGAACGGGTGCTGAAGAATACTACATATTAGTTATCAGGCCGACTGGTGTGGATAACGATTACAAGAGGGTCGGTATTGGGTTGATTCAGAGTACCTGTGTTGTGGGACCGGAGATCAGCGTGCGAATTGTCTGAACGACATGGCGCCAGATTTGCTGGAGGAGTAGCAGTCTATCCGCTGGCTAGTAGATATGCCATATGTCGATTTGATGTTGTTATGTGAGCGTGATGTAGATACTTTGTTCACTTGTATAGCCTTTTCCATACTAGATCTCACTCTCTAGATCGCTGCATGAAGATAATCATAGCGGAGCATGACAAAAAAAAGGTTTTGCCTACGTTCTAACCTAAGACAGATGTGCTTGGTGGCAACATAATTAACAGAACTTAGCCGCAGACAAAAGATACTTCGTCTCGCCACCACTGGCAGGGAGGACGGCCGACCCGCTCTGGCCAGGACCTTGTTGTTATCATAATAAAGAGGTTGAAGCTTAGGATGTCCACACTTTAGGCAGCCAGCGCACGATGTGAGATATGGCTCTGGTGATGGTGTGCGAGGAGTCACATCCTTGGGATCACCAAAGCGCACAGCGGGAGCTAAAAGAGGGCCCACATATTGAAGCACTTCAAGAAGGGGAAGACGCAAAGTGGAGGTGTCTCTGGTGCATCAACGTTAACCGTGCAAACACCGGTCAAGAAGTGTAGTTAAAAGACGACAGTGTGGACGTGTCTTTGGCACATTTCGGAATAGATAATCTTCTAAATCTTGGAGTAGGTTGAAGTAAAGACCTAATTTCTTTAAGACAGTGATACTGTATCAGCACGAGGTTATGAGCGGAGTGCTATGATCAGAGTGCTACATTAGGCTGCAACCTTAGCGTGCGTCATGCTAAGCGGCTGCACCTAAGCGTTCTAGATTGCCTTATTCGGGAGGTTTTTTAAATCCGTTGAACACAGCAGTAGTCCTTCAACAAGGGTGCACATATAGGGCCGAGTAGTAAGCTTTATGTGCTTGTCCTTATCAACGTTCTTCTGCGCTAGCTAAAGATATGTACTGAAATTACCTACGCCTAGATTAGCTCCCATCCCGCGGTGGGTCCCGCTCTGCCAGTTTGCCAACGAAGACTAAACCTTCCACATATTTGTTCACAAAAAGCACAGAGACCTTTCTCAACAAGTTCATGGCAGGAGCGGGTCGGCCATGCCCTTAGTTGGTGGTGACGACAAGCTGATTATCGCGCTTTAGTGAGAGTGGTTTTGCTCGGCTGTGGCTGTGTACAAGAGGCTGTGCAGACTTGACGCCTCTGGCGGCGCCAAGGCTGACAATGTTTAGTTTCAGCCCCCATCACACCTAGGCTTTCCTCTGGTACTATACAGTTTCCCTTCCTACATTTCAAACCGGACTTGGGAGCATTTGGTGGAGAGACCGATCTTTTGCGACCTTTTTCCTTCATGTAAAGCGACTTCCTCTTCGTATATTCTCACATATATGGTTGATCACTTTGCACTTCATATATGATCCAAGCAATGCGGCTCTTAGTACTGAATGACAGCAGCGAGATCAGCCTCACTGGAGAATTGCTCGGAGAGATTCCGCGGTATGCAATCCTCTCGCATACATGGGGGCCTGCCACCGAAGAGGTCAACTTCAAGGACATGACGGACGGTACGGGCATAAAGAAGCCTGGTTACGATAAGATCCGATTCTGCGGAGAACATGCTAAGCGCGATGGATTGCACTACTTTTGGGTCGACAGTTGCTGCATCGATAAATCAAACAGCACGGAGCTGTCGGAGGCGATCAATTCCATGTTCCGATGGTATCAGACTGCGGCCAAGTGCTACGTCTATCTTGCAGATGTCTCGAGGCCTAGTTTGAACGCCAGCGACAGATCGAGACAGCTGTCCTGGGAGAGCGCTTTTGAAAAGAGCCGGTGGTTCACTCGGGGCTGGACTCTTCAGGAACTTGTCGCTCCGGCGTCGGTTGAGTTCTTCTCGAAAGAGGGTGTGGTTCTCGGTGACAAGCAATCGCTGGGGCGCTGGATAAGCGACATAACGGGGATTCCTGTGCAAGCCCTTCATGGGCGCGATCTGCCTAGTTTCAGCATGGCCGAGCGACTTTCATGGCAAGAGTGTCGGGAGACTACGCGCGAAGAAGACAAAGCGTACTCTCTGCTAGGGATCTGCGGCGTCCATATGCCATTGATCTTTGGAGAGGGCAGGAGTGATGGGGTTGGAGAAATCTGATTATTGATTCAACTACATAAGGAGGCGAGGAAATATACTCGAGCTGACAAAGCAGCCGAAATGAGTCCAAA
>KZ805868.1:1705-12741 GCA_003073855.1 Periconia macrospinosa
CAGACGTTTGGCGTCATGGCCCATGCCCCCACCCACATCGACCAGCGACATCCTGCTACCGCTTACGAGCAGCTTTTCTCGGACACGGAAGTGTTCAAACCACTGACATGCCGCGTTGGGTCGCAGACCGGCCATTGCGAGGTGGAACGCTTTCTTCTCTTTTGGCTTGCCTTCTAGCCATCGGAAAAATGATCGGTCGGAGCCATGTGCATACTGCCATGGCCCGCGCTCGCTCTCGGAGGGGTTTTGGAAACCGTGTCTGCGGAAGTACTGGAGCATATTGCCGAGCGGGAGTAGGCTCATCGACATGGCTAATACCATGCCACCAAGTGGCTGGTCGTTTAACAGCAAGCGTCCGGCGTCTGTGACCTGGTAACGATCCTCCGCGACCTCAATCATGAGGCCATGTCCGGCTAGAAAACGGAGGATTCGGGCTGATGGATCGGATCAGTACGTAAAAGGAAAGAGTCAAACCACAACTCACGTAGGAAATGAATGTCGGCACCGCTCATGGCTGCAAGATCAGACACCGCGATCGCTTCGCCGGTCGAGCCAATGTGGCCAGCAGCGATGTCAAACAGATTCATGTCCGCAGCTATCACAAGCGCCGTTGCATCGTTCGGCTACACATGGCATGAGATCGTCTTGTAGCTGCGTTCTGTGAGAGGGGGTTTCTCACCATGCTCATGATCCTGAAAACCTTTTCTTCGGCTGTTTCCATCGCCTCTTGCAGCTGGCAGGCAGCCTCGATGACCTCCTTTCTCTTTGCCTCCGAGAGCGCCTTCGGCCCTGCGGCAACAGAGGCAGAGATCTGACGTGATATTAGCCTCCTGCGGGCCGTGAAGCTATGCAATCCTACCGCAGACAGAAGCTCGCAGATTCCATCGGTTGCCTGCTCAAGAGCGGCTGTTCCCCCATAGCACTGTTCTTCCTCCTCTCGGTTGACGACTAGAAACGAAGCCATGGCCGGTGATACCTGCAATCGATGTAGGTTCTGTCTCTTAAATATGGTCAATGGATCATGCTGCAATGGCTTTTCGACCGCGCAGAGAACAGATAACGTGCGTACGTCACGACTAACATACTCATCGCGATATACGTCGATTTATACGACTAAGTGGCTTATGATAGGTGAAACGGGTATGTAGCTGTGACTAATAAGAGTGACTCAGGTAAGCAGAAGGCATTCACCTGGTACATGGAGTTGTAGCCTCTAGATAAGGAGAACAAAATGCAGATTCTCTTAGTGCTTCTCTCGGTTGTTGATAAACACAGCTAACGTTAGTGAGGCTTTGAATATTGAAGAAGACGGTACAAATCTTCGAATTGTCAGATTCGTGTATATAATAACATAAAAGACGTCCGCAGGGCATGGCAGGGCGCACTTGATACTCCACCATACGCCAAGGAAGAACACTCTAGTGTCGTACTTATGCGTGTGGGTTTATGTTGGCTGATGGTAATGATAAAATCGTGCGTTTCTCTTAGTGTTCACCCTAACCTGGCTATCTACAGAAACCGCACGGCACGCTTACTAATGCAGCTCTTTACCGGCACCACTGGCGTGCGACACCTAGCCACCTCGGCGGAGCACCTGGGGCTGGAAACAAGAACAACAACAATGATCACTTGAACAACATACCCTTCGAACCCATCACATAGATTATCAAGTCTGACATTGAACTTTTCAGATAACTCACGCTTGAACCCATGTTGAGCCTGAGCTCAACTATCGGAACAGTTGTATGTGTGAAATCATTACGAGTCAGAGTAATTCAACGTGTTGGCAGGGGTTCCAAGCGCATACCGACACCACACCCGGCTACGTAGGATAAATCGTCAAGTTTAGCGGACTTGACACGCAACACCAAAAACACAATCGGGTGGCTCGTCTTCGGAGCGGCTTGTTCCATTCCAGCCGAGTGAACAACACAGCTGTAGCTGTTCTTAAGTCACGCGCCTTAGAATGGCTTGCACTTGCGGCTTCCGGTTTTGGTATGCATTTTTCTTAGATTGCTCTGCATCTTGCCAGCAGATCGCCCTCTCGTTACGCTTGTAGATACACTTCTGTCGATGACTCACTGATCAGAAGCAGTAGTATTTTGGGCTATCTCCGCTACACAGCCACAAGGGTGGTTGGGTCTTGAAAATAGGGGTACGCGAGGAATCATTATGCTAGGTAGATAGAATGATCAATGGGTCATCTGCAGAAGTGTGTCTGCAAGCGTAACGAGATGGTGATCTGCTGACAGCGACCTAGGAAAAGCATATGCATATAGCACTTATCCGTGCGCTGATCTCCATGGGAGGAGAAATGGACAACGCGGCTCAAACATAACCAGCACCTTGCTTACGGCGATAGATTTGTCGCTAAGTAGGTGTTCGCGCACCCTAAGCATATGCACGCCCGACGCTCAGGGGAGCGCCTAATTGAACGTTGGATGTTGCGATACGTGTGCTTGTTACGTTTTCACTAGACGGCCATGTATAGTCACTTTTTAGCAACCTATGGTGCAAACAGGTTTATCTAAATGAGTAAGCAGGAGAATAAGCAAGAACATAGGTGTAGAGGGATTCACATCTGGTGCAGCGTAGTAATCATCAACACATAGTGGAGCGAAAGCAAGTGAAGTCAACAGGTTCTAGTAGATGCGACACGGTGTTTGTACGAGAGCGAAGTAAAAAACCAGCGACTTGACCGAATTGTGCGATTCGAAACCGATGGTGCTTACAGCTGTTCATTCTGATATCTACCGCCGTGATCTAGATGACAGCCAGCAGCTTGCTCATGGTCGGTGACTCGACGAAGCACAGATGCGCTCGCGATTGCATTGGCATTTTGCTTGCCCGGAAGCATATAAGCAAAAAAAAACATGTCTCGTAATCAAAGCTACCCACTGATGAAGCAGTATGAGTTTCCGTTCATTTGCATCATCTAGAGGGATGCCAAGCTGACCATTCTCGCAACCGTTTTTGTATATGAGAGAGGGGAGCGAAAGTATCGCTCTGGCGATCTAGTGTGGTAAGAATCGGTATGATGAGCCACTCGGTTACAGCATGGTGATCCATTCGGCTGTAGCAAGGTGGATACCCAGTTATAATATCGCGAGTCACTTCGGTGGGATCTAGTAAGCGGCTCTGCCCGAGTAGAGTGAGCCACTCGATCACAGTACGACGATTTCATCGGTATGGTATGACGAGTCACTCGGTCGAAGAACAGCAGAAGATTCAGACGAAGCATGGTGAGTCGACAGTGTACAACGTCTCACGGAGTGACGGCTTCATAGAAGTGATGCTCGGTAAGATATCTCTGTTAGCGCGAATATGGAGCTGCCTCGTCCTAATCAGACCATCTGCCATTTTTGAAAGGTGAATCACCGTGGGCTGGCTGTAGCAACAACAACTCAACCAGGTGAATTGTCGTACCATCTTTGGGTGGCCACCTTGCCACAGCGGAGGGATTGATCTTGCTACAATCAAGTGTCTAACCTTGCTACATCCGAGTGACTCTCTTTGCTACAACCGGGTGACTAACCATGCCATAGCCGAGTGACTCACCATTCCTCGGCCGAATCCATTGCCGACCCTCGGCTGAGATGGACCGCACCATCACCTTTTCAGTCTTGCACCATCAGCAGCTTATCAAGTCTCCCTTAACGGTAAGCGTATCGAGTGTTTAGTCTTCGAAGTAGTATCCGTAAGCGGCGTCTGTTGCGCTGAATTCTCACATTGATGGACTTGCGCTTTAGGATAAGCTATACTTTCGCCTATCCTTCCTCTGCATGAACGTGGCTGCGAAAGTACAGGAGCGGCTAGCCATTCCTTTGGATGACGCAAATAAACGGAAGGTCATCTCCTCTTGCGAAGAGTCTTTTGACACAAGGCTAGGTGCGGAGCAAAGAATAAGCCGCTCCACAAGCGGGATTCATTGTACCTAAGCCAACTTTGCGTGAGCGAGATCTGTGCTTCGAGTGTGGCGCTGCGAGCAGCAACACCGCGCGATTGTTGCTAGTATAGATTACGATAAGAAGCTTAGTTCACATATTCGTGCGCGGCAGCAGAATCACGATGGCGGCCCGGCGCACCAGCAGGGAGGGGAGAATAAGAACGCGGGAAAGAGTTGGTCCCTTACCTTTGATCAACTGAAAGGCCCGCCCCACAGAAATACTCGCTGAAAGGCATCTGTGCTCACCATAGAAGAAGACGAAGAAGAAATCAAGCGTTACCCACCATGGAATTGGCTTACAGTAGCAGTTTCACAGATAGCTTACTTGAGCACGCACATGACAAAGGGACATGGTCATATGATCAGCTGCTTATGCGACGAGGGTAGGAGTAAGTCGCTTACCAGCTCCGATTGGCATGATCGGCCACATTCCCACCGATTAAGCAGATAACATGTCGCACTGGACGTATGAGTGAAACGAACAGTGAAAATGATAAAAGAATACAAGACACAAGTGTGAGATGAAGAGAGTGTGTGTGTGAGATAGTATTGATATTGTCTTCTGTCTGTTCTCTCTGACTAGGTGCAGACATGAGAGACTTTTATGTGTCTCTCAGCTGTAGTCATGTGATGTAGTTTCCCGAGCCAATGAGCTTCCACCGGGAGGACCTGGCCTGCGACATAACAGAATCAGCTACTAATTTCACATCTGCTCCTTATCTCATGAAAAATCCCGCAAAAAAACAAAACTGACGACAATCCCCGCATACTGGGATTTGCCATCCAGGCGCGACATCCAACTTGCTCGGATTTAGCGCCTGCTGCTGCTTACACACAAGCCGCCAGTTTCCGCTCCCGCCAGTATTGGAATGCTATGCCCCATGGAGCCCCCCATCTTGTAGCTTTGCTATGGCGGCCTCGCAGGAGACATTCCCTCTATCATGGAACCCGTCGTTTCTTCAATGCCGGCATTAGATGCGAAGCTGACCGACCTGGCCGATCTTAGTCCGTCCTTTTCTTCATTTTCCTCATCACCCAAGATAGGAAGCCGCAAGTCCAGCGACAGGATCATAGGACTGATAGTCCGTATGTCGAAATGCACGATGAAGAGTACGACGATGGTGACGCACGAACAATGAGTCCGAGGCGGGGAAGTGAAGAAACAGAGAAGATGGGCGAAGAAGCTAGACAAGCGTTGGTAAGGTTCGTCGCCTTTACTCGCCTCAACTCTGGTATTGATGATTAACCTGACTTGGTTCCCTCATCCTAGACAAACAAAAGCCATAAAAGAGACGCTCCTTAAAGTTGGAGATTGTGTTGAATCCCTCAAGTCAGAGCACGAGAAGTTCGAGGATGGGAATAGATTTCTCCAAGCGTATGTCCCATACCTAGACACCCATGCTAATTTCTCATTGTTGGCTACGTTAAACAGGTATGTCGGTGAACTCATACAGACGAGAAAATCCCCCCCCGGGCGCCGCGAAAGGCCCAGTGAGGATAGGACTTCGGAATAGTTTCAGCTGGGTCAATGTCTACATTGCGGAGTTGGGGACCATCACGGAGGCGGTGGGTTGGGCGGAGGTGATATTCAACGTTGTCTAGGGACGTCAAGAGCCACTGTCTACTCGGACAGCGTGTCGGGCTGGGAGAAGTGGTTGAGCGTATCGCAAGCATGAAAAAAAAAAAAAAAAAAAAAAAAAAACAATAGAGCAGCAGAGCAGCATCACCGCAGGCCGGAACAGCATCATCGATTCATCGAAATCATGAGACTGGATCCTAATTCTCGTACTGCGGGGGTTCTGTGCATGTCTCAACAACTTTCACATGCTCTCCCCGCACCCTCTATCTAGCTCAGACTCGTTCAAACTTTCCGTCATGCAAGAGCCGCCCAACAATACTCCAATTCTATTATCCTTCACCTGCTGCTCCCGTCATCCACCCCACCATGCATGTACCTACCATCTATATCTCACTTCAGTTTGCAGCGGTAATCCATCGTTAGCAGAGAGCAGCTGGAATCCTACAAAAATCCAGCAATATGATAGGAAACGAGCGATCGCAGGCAGCAACTGTAGAGTTTGAGACGTCTTCGTTAGAGACAGAGTACAGGAAACCTTCCATGTTCTACAACGTCCTACCGGCGTTCATCCAGAACCGTATCTCTACGCTCCCTTCGATTCGACGGTCTATCAGCCACCTCCATGGCCGGGCGCTTCGTACCAAGAGCGCGAGTACAGTTACTGAGATATCTCCCCCTGTAACCCCTCCTCCCAGCTACACTGCGCGGCCCGGCAGCGCTCGGTCGAGTCGCAGCTCGGTTGTATCCATCACTGACGGAGAGACAACCTTTCGAGACGATGTCTCCGAGCGGCCCAAGTCATCCATGAGCACTCCTTTACCGTTTAGTACCTCGGAGACACAGACGGGCGTCATTTGGAAGTATGCGAATCAGGGTAGATGTGCAGGACCTTCAGACTATGGACAGGTGCTGACGCTCTTCAGGGATTAGTCTCGTAACCCAAGCATACCAAGAGTCCCATGCGCTCGCCCGCAAGGCCGACGAGACTTCGACTCTCCTCACTCGCCAACTATACATCCATAGCATAACATATCTATTGCGAGGCCTGCCAGCCGAGCTCACGCCAGAGGAGATATTGAGTCTCCAGGCTGCTGTTCCGCAGAGCATAGTCATCCAAAACGATACCAGCGCCAATGACATAGTTCTATTCACGCAGGATGCACCGGTTTCACAAGGGCCACCTCCGGACGCGTCCATAGTGCACCGCGTCACAGCAATAGTCGTCTTCGAAACCTTCGTGGTGATCCAATTCTTCCTGCCATACATCAAACTGTTCGTCGGGCATGCGTATCGATTCGAAAGGCAGCATAAAGTTACACAGCGGCTTGTTTACAACGGCATCATGACTGCTGATGCGCTGAGACGGAGGAGTCTGCAATTGTCTCATACTATCTGCCAGATGAACAATGGCAAGGTTGGACAAGCTATCAATGACTTGTCGTTGTGGTGGGTGAAAGGACTTACTGGAGGTGTTGAGCAAGGTATTCAAGACGGCGTCACGATGTTTAGTAATGAGAGACCCGCAAGCTCCAAGGGTAGGGTGGAGAAGCTCGAGTGATTCTAGGTTTCACACGCATATCCGGGCGTTGGAATGGTGTCCTGCTGTCAGATTAGATGCTCGTATGCGATGAGATATATATATATATATTTAATTGGTCAAAATGATTCTGTATTGATTGATGATGAATTGTGTATGATTGATGTCTGCCAACTCTGTCTCGTTGGTTTGACCCCTGGGCTAGTGCGATAAGTGCTGTGGTCCCTGCTCTCGTTCTATCTGACACCTGCATAAGGCGTGGATAGTTGACATGCTCACGATGTCACGGTTGGATAGACTTTTGAGTAGGTTTTGGCTGTATGCATTCATGTCAGCCGGCTGCAGTCAATCGTGCCAATTAAATTGTGAAAGCCGAGGGGTCCTTAGCTCCAAACCGCAGTGTCAAGCCGATCCAATCATCACCAGACTAACATGCATGGTCATTGGATAACGTGTTTTACAAGCGAGGCGCCCACCTCACTAACTTTGACCACCTTTCAAGCTCAAATCAACTATGCCTCAACCCCACCAAGCTCTATCGCGCTCAGATGAAGCTGATATACAGCTTACTGTACAATCTCTTAATAAGAATCAGATTAAGTCCGTAAGAGCAGCTGCTCGGACGTTTAATATCCCACGTACAACACTACGCGACCGACGCGCTGGCAAGCCTGCGCGACGCGATGCCAGCCCAACTCAACGAAGCTTACTGAGCTAGAAGAGGAGGTGATTGTCAGCTATATACTCGACCTAGACGGACGTGGATTCGCGCCCACGTACGCAGCTGTACGTGATATGGCTGATAGACTGCTGGCTGCGCGTGGCGCGGGTCAGGTTGGAGTCCACTGGCCGCGCAACTTTGTCAAGCGTACAGACAGCCTTACAACGCGTTTTAATCGAGCGTATGATAGACAGAGAGCTCTATGTGAGGATCCTGTGTTGATTAGGAGCTGGTTCGAGCTGGTAGAGCAGACAAAGGCCAAGTACGGCATCTGTGACGAAGATGTCTACAACTTCGACGAGGCTGGCTTTATGATGGGCAAGATCACGACTCAGCTCGTCGCGACAGGATCAGAGAGGAGAGGTCGGCCAATGGCTGTCCAGCCAGGCAATCGCGAGTGGGTGACATTGATCGCTGCGATTAACGCTGCTGGCTGGACTATTCCACCATTCCTTATCTTTGCTGGCAAGTATCATCTATCTGCCTGGTACGAGGAAGCTGAGATCCCATGCGACTGGGCAATCGCAGTTAGCGACAATGGCTGGACAAACAATGAGCTAGGAGTTGAGTGGCTTAAGCACTTTATCAAGCATACAGAGGGCAAGGTAGTTGGAGCACGTCGGCTCCTCATCCTTGATGGCCACGAGAGCCACCACTCACTTGAGTTTCAAGAGCTCTGTCAGGAGAACAACATCTATACGCTCTGTATGCCGCCTCATTCATCTCACCTTCTCCAGCCACTTGATGTTGGCTGCTTCTCGCCGTTGAAGCGCGCGTACAGCCGTGAGATCGAGAGCCTGATCCGCCGGGTTCTAGCGCGCTGTACGAGGTGCAGGGAAACTGGTCACAACTCGCGTACGTGCCAAAAAGATGCTTTAGATACTGCTTAGTTTTGTATATTAATATTTATATATTATGCTATAACGTTGTTGAGTTGCGCAGCTTAGAAGGTGGCTAAAGTTAGTAGGGTGGGCGCCTCGCTTGTACGGGCGCCTCGCTTATAAAACACGTTACGGATGACAGACCGCATCGAAATCGCCAACCCACTAAAAAGGTCTTGAACATCGACTAATACAACACAATGGCTTAGACATTCATCACATAATTACTTGATTAAAGCCGTACTCTCAACCTTAAGCATACTTCATTCCGTAAAGGTTTCAAAATTGTCCCCTGTAACTTCGTTCCTCAAGGCTCCTTGGGCGAACCGCAGCTGCGGTTTGCGTCTCCTCCTGTCTTGAGAAGAAAGAGGATGGAAGCAACAACACACAAGAGGCTGGTCCGGAATAACGTCGGCACTCCTCGTCGGCTTGAGAGGTCTGCCGAACACCGACGCCCTATGCCAAGACTATCTCCGCGCCATTTCACGAACTGAGATCAGCGCGAATACTAGCAACGGCAGAAGAAGGGTGACGCATTTCAGGAATAGGAGGATTATACGTAATCTTTCCTAAGACGAGTGTCTGAAAACATAAATTGGGAGAATATTAGCAACGGCAGAGGAAGGATAACACTTTCCAGGAATGAGGAGATTATATTACCGCTTGCAAAATCGGCTTCCGCTTTTTGCACTCAAAGAAATTCTACCCGCACGGTCCTCCTACAAGGCTTGGCAAACATACAGGGCTCTCCAAGAAAGTAAAGGCCTCCGTCTGTGCGCAAGGAACATCAAAACCTTTCTACGCATACGTTCTTTCTACTTTTTTGAAGTATAACAACCCTTTTAAATTTTAAAACTTACATGATCGTATAGCTTTTTTATCAGAGCATATTTCTATATAAATTTTAAAATTTATTAAAGGGATTGTTGTGAAGAAGGATCGTACAGAAAGAATATACTCTCTTGGCAGTACTTAGGTAAGCGGCCCTTACTTATTTGGAGAAACATCCGTATGTTTCCAAACAAAATCTCCCTAAAATCAGGTGCTCCGCGTTACTTTGCCAAGCTTCGACCACCGCTGTCCCAGATCGTTGCACACCCTGCCTAACCTTGTACTATCGCTGCGAATGCCCTTTCCCGCCCTTCGACATCGAACTTCGAGTCGCCGACGAGAGAATTTTCATTTTCCCCCTTGCTGACCGAGTCCTTGAGGATCCCCCGACGATCGAACATGCCTTCGACGGACATACTCTCTACGCTACCCGCAGAAATACTATTCGCCATAGTTAGACTTCTCTCTCGTCCCAGCAAACTTTCACTCGGTCTCGCTGGGCCCCAGTTCCTGTACCTCTTTGCCAAGTATTACGATCTCGACCGGTATAAAGACGATGTGAATAAATGGAAGAAGATTGGGCTTCCCGACAGAGTTTCTTGGAATGAATCGGCGGCGCAGCCCGCAGTAATTAGATGGTTGTGCGCTTCTGGGTGCGACGATATTGACAATCCACCGCCGGAAGTCCAGGAGGAGAAAGAAGAGGAATCTTCAACTGCACCTCCAGATTACTACGATCCGTTATTGTACTCGGATGAAGAGGAGGGGGATCTAGTACCGTATGAACGTACGGATGAGGCTCAGGAGGATGCGATGGTTGAAAATATCATCTCGGACTGGCTGAGAGCAAAATTAAACATCGATGGAGGATGCATACTGTGTGCAGAATGTTGTCGGTATATGCTTGTCCTTGGACCAGACGGGAAGACTGCCCCGTGGTCAATAAATATGTTGTCTCGTCCAGCGTAAGTATGTAATGCTCCATTTGCACACATTTCTAAGTTTTTATAGGTGGATCAGACATTGTGGCCCTTGCGAGGATGCATGTGGGATTCCTCGTGGGACTGTATTGACTTAATTTCTTATGCCGTACACCACGAATTTGTAGCCTCGAATTATGGAGATGAAGTGAACTGGTAGGAAACCCCCTGGCCGAAGTGGACCGTGCGCCGAGAACAAATCAATGTGCAAACCGGAAACTGATTCTGCTCGCCACTGTACGCGATCTTTCCTAAGTTTGTAGAAGCCAAATGTAGCCTCAATGATTGGTGTTGGAAGCGCTGACGCTACACTAAGGCCTCCCTGCAAGAACGTCTTCCACCACCGTCCGTCGAATGTCCATGCTCCGGCTGTGGAGCGTTAACGCCTTCAGGGGTCAAAACACAACCCAGAGGTTGCCTTCCCCCCTAGAGTTTGATTGAATTGCTTACACACACACAATTTATTAACGCCCGGCGGCTGAGCCGAAAGGGCTACTAGCACTTATCTAATAATACATTTCTTATGGAGTGTCTCGACCTCATTCAGCCCCTATGTCTGCT
>KZ805871.1:0-12453 GCA_003073855.1 Periconia macrospinosa
TTGACCATTTTATCGAATTTTAAAGATGGAGGGTGCTAGTGTGGGAGACCGTGCATCCGGTGATAGCGTGCATCCGGTGATCGCTTACGTTAAGCGAAACTAACCTCTTATAGCTAGCTTGATTTCAAGACCTGTATTCGCTTATTTCCCCTGCTCTGAGGCGTTGCACGTGAAGTGTAGACTTCTGCCTGAGGATTTAATCATGTCGCCGGCCATCGGCGGTATTTCCGCTGTGTCACGTGAAACAGTTGAATATTCTGCCTGATTGGCATCAGCCGCGTAGAACATTCTAGAACTAGCTAGGTCTGAATTTGTAAGCCTAGGACTATATCACGTGACCGGTCTCCAGTCATGACTAACAGTCCGACTACTTTCGAGCTTAGATCCCACACACTTGTACCTACACAGAAGAATACACTCATACATGAAACCCACTACTAGTGTTACATTTGCTCATAGTTATGAGCCCGGACTAGTCCGTCTCGTCTATCAATTAATTAATTGGCCACCTCTCTACCTCACGTCGTCATCAAGATGTCGAAAAATGCCGTTAATTCTGACATTATTCTTGAAGGTCAAAGCAACTGGGAGCTCTGGATCTTTGTCGTCAAACGAATTGCCGAAGCAGGAGACGTATGGGAATACATCGATCCCGATCGACCCCATCATCCTCTTCAGAAGCCTGAGAAACCTGTTCGGCCGGTGCCTACGGTCAATGCTGATGGATCACTTACCCAGCCTACTCAGCATGCTCTTATGCAGTACAATCAAGACTCCAGCATCTACTACAAAGAGATCAAAGAATACAGACGCCTAAGAGATAAGTTGGGTCAAGTTGAAGCGCATATCACTAAAACTATTCAGCAGGATCTGCTCTATCACATAAAAGACAAACCAACTGTATGCGATCAGATCAAGACGCTTCAAGGCCTTTACTCTCCCACGTCAGCCGACCAAGAATATCGCATCCAAAAGGCCTACGAGTCAGCAAAGGTCCTACACGCTCGACGATCAAATATCGAAGACTGGTGCAGCGACTTTCTCACAGCATACAATCGAGCGAAACAGCTTGACCTGCCAGAAGTGCATGGCTTCCGAGCACACAAGGACCTGATTCGAGCTATTAAGCAAGTTGATGCTGCCTACGCTGCTTCTATCTCACTCGATATCTTCAAAGCTGAGGAGACCTGGAACTCGAATCGCAACGCACCTGCACCAAACCAGGCTCAACTACCCACTGTTCTAGCCGATTTCCTACGATACTATCGTACGACGTACTCAAGAAAGACAAATATTCATGGAGGCATATTTGAAGCAACCCTGAATCAAGAGAAATCTCCCTATAGCAAGAAGAGACCAAGAGATGCTATGCCTACGAAGCCGTGCCTCTGTGGAGATACCCATTTCTGGGGTCAATGCCCGTACATCGATACAGCACTCAGAACAAGAGGATTCGTCGAAGACCCTGAAAAAGCCAAGAAGATCGTCCAATACGAATCCAAGGACAAGAAAGGCATACCAAACAAGGTTCGGGAAAAGAACCGGCGTTTCAAAAAGCAAAAGAGCAAGGATACTGGTACCATAACCGAACCAGATTCGATACAGATCGACGCCGGCGATGACCTTTCCCAACCACTCACACATGAGGCATACGCAGTCTTCTCGTCAGCGTTCAATCACCAGCCACCTAACTATCCACTTCTCCACTCATGGACACTGGATCCGGCCACTGATATTCACATCTGCAACAACCCTGCTGAGTTCCAATGGAGGGCTCCAGCAGCTGACGACGATATCGTACTAGCAGGCAGTTCAGAGGCGTCAGTTGAAGCATGGGGAGAAGTTAAAATACCTCTATCAACACCAAATGGGATTAAAACAACGACGCTGAAACGAGTGGCACTCATTCCGTCCTTCTTCACCAGCTTAGTCTCGCTCTCACGGCTCTCGTCATCGAATGTTCACTTTGATTCTGGTCGGAATGTCCTATACCGCGCAGGACCAACCCGTGAAGATATTGCAAGACTTACCCGTTTGGGAGGTCATTGGCTAGTCGTGCATCGGTCTAAGCCTCACATAACCTCGACACAGCATTCAGCATATGCAACCAATAACCGCATACCGCAATACTCAGCACTACCTCGTCCACCTCGATCGCTTACGAAACCTCAGCTCCATGTCCTGATGGGACACGCTGGCAGTGACGCGATTAATCATTTACCGGGTAATGTTAATGGCATACTGCCACCTACTGGTTCTGCACCTACAACGATCAACTGCGAAGAATGTTTGCAGACTAAAGCGCATCAAATCATCTCTCGGCGCAGTGGGCATGAGATTGGCGCATCTCGTCCATTCGAGACTGTCGCTATCGACCTCATCAAGCTTGACGCTACTGGATACAATGGACACCGATATGTCTTCCATGGCTATGACCTATTCACGAAGCTCAATTTTGTCTATACAATCCCTAAGCGCGACAAACCAACACTACTTGAAGTCCTTAGACGCCTAGACCGATCCATTAAACGCGAGTTTAATACTACTGTTACCTTCCTTATTGCAGATGACGAGCGAGGATACGGTTTTACCGACGACTCAGCACGGGGATACTGTAATCAAGAAGGAATCAGACTACAAGTCAGAGCGCCACATACCAAGGAGCAGAATGGCTCAGCAGAACGTTCAGGCAAGAACCTTATTGATCGTTCACGATCCATGCGAGTTACGTCGAACCTACCTCTCGCGCTTGCTCCCGAGACCTACGTCGCTGCAGCATACCTCCTTAACCGCACACCTACGCGATCAATCAACTGGAAGACTCCATTCGAAATGGCGTACAACAAGAAGCCATCCATAGCTCACCTTAGGATCTATGGATGCCGTGCCTACACTCTTCGTCCACAAATAGCAAGAGGCGACAAACTGACCTCGCGTGCATTCATTGGGTACCTGGTTGGCTACGATGCATCAAATATCTACCGCGTATGGTTGCCAAAGGCAAGAAGCAAAGCGCACCAAGGAAAGGTTATTCGAATACGCGATGTTACGTTCAAGGAGAATCTATACTATCAGGATCAGGACGAGTCCGATCCTCTACTGGCTAATGCTCAACTGACAGAGCTCATACACACGCTTCACATGCCATCCTTGCGCGATCCACACGACTCTTCAGAAGCCTCTTCAGAAGGCGAATCTGACCCTGTTCCGGAATCCACCCGGACTGTACAAGGCCCGCCTACGGACAGCCACATGAAGCCTCAATATTACCATAGCGGACTGCCTTTTCTGCCGACTCCAGCTACTTCAGCCTCTCCACACCTAGATGTTCATCTAGATGCTCAATCAAATCACTCCGATCAAGCCTCGTCAGCTACACTTGGTCGCAGCCCTACACCAGACATTCAACTGTCTACCCAAGCATCAAGAAAGCGAAAAAGACGCGACTCAATCGATTTGAACGACTCAAACTCTGCGCGGAACCGCGAGCTCATCGACAGCAGTCTACGTCGAACACATATCCTCCCCGAAGGATCCATTAGATCACGAAAGCCATCTCGCAAAAGCAGCAGCTTCTTTGTCAACAAGTACTGGGCAACCTTTGTCGCAGCGTCTGCCACAGCCCTTAAAACGCGATTCCATCACACCATACTGCCTCCCGAGCCCAGATCTTATCGAGACGTGATGAATCTTCCAACTCCTCATAAACAAGGCTTTGTTGCGGCCATGCAACGTGAGATAAGCGATGTAAAGCGCAAGGGCACGTACGAGAGGATTGCGTGGAAGGACTTCAACGCCCAAGAAAACGAGGTCTTGCCACTACTCTGGGTGTTCAAATACAAACTAGACAGCGAAGGATACCTGACGAAATACAAAGCCAGAATCTGCGTACGTGGCGACCTTCAAATTACAGCCGAAGAGACGTATGCTGCCACACTTGCCATCCGTATCTTTCGAGCTTTGATGGCCATAGCGGCCTATTTCAACATGGAAGTCCGTCAATACGATGCCGTCAATGCCTTTACAAATGCCGAGCTTGCTACCCCAGTATATTGTCATCAACCGGAGGGCTTTTCCGATCCTGATCATCTATGGGAACTACGTCGTGCGCTATACGGTCTAAAGACCTCGCCACTACTCTGGTACAAAGAGCTTACCAAGACCCTTACAGAGCTTGGACTTCAAGAGGTCAAAGAGGCACCGTGCCTGTGGAGGAACGACAAGCTGCTGGTCTTCTTCTATGTCGACGATATAGTTATCCTAGCCAAACCAGCTCATATGGCTGCCCTTGACGACTTTGAGCGCAAGCTGCTACGACGGTATGAGATTCGATCCCTAGGAGAACTATCAACCTTCTGTGGCATACAGACGCACCGCGATAGATCCACTGGATCGATATGGCTATCTCAAGCAGCATACCTGGACAAGCTAGCTATCAAATATCCATCACCAAAGCCAATCAATCGACCTCCAGCTACTCCGCTACCGCTTGAAGAACTTCTTCCTTCAGATGAACCAAAGAATGACGCCAACGTATACAGATACGCCCAGCTAGTCGGATCAATCGGTTATGTCGCAACCGCTACTCGACCTGATGTTGCCAAAGCTCATTCGAAACTGGCGGAGTTTCTGATCAGCCCTTCACAGCATCATATCGACGCTGCTTACCAAACTCTTGAGTATCTGTACCACACAAGGGATCAGTCACTATACTACGATGCTTCCACATCTACCGACATCGCACACATCGTCAACCAAGAAGAGCCAGATTTCTTTGGCGCCACCGATGCCTCGTACGCTGACCACAAAGCCACTCGGAAGAGCTCTCAGGGCTACATATTCTTCCTGTTCGGCGGCCCTATCGACTGGAAAGCGACATTACAACGATGTGTCACAAAATCAACTACAGAGGCAGAGCTCGTTGCTGCTTCATCTGCAGGCACCGAACTTATATGGTGGTGGAGAGTGTTTCGCGCTATAGGCTTTGAACCGGATAATGAGCAGTTGCTATACTGCGACAATCAGCAAACAATCCGACTCCTCACAGCCGCTACACCCCGCCTCAAAACCAGTCTTCGACACGTCGACATCCATCATCACTGGCTACGTCAAGAAACGCAGTCGAACAACATCAAAATATCATATACACAAACTAACTGTCAACCAGCAGACGGTCTTACAAAACTTCTACCCCGACAGAAGCACGAACAATGGGTTTCACTTCTTCACCTCCAAAATTTTCCTACTTCAGAGCAATGAGCTCAACACAATGTATCTAGCTCAGCCACAGGGCAAACCACCATCCGACCTACAGAATGCGAAACAACAAGGACCTCAAAAATACAGCTCTGGGGACGCCCATCACATAGAGCGAGGTCCACCAACACCGCGACGGCGGACGATCGCCCATCTGGAACTGCACCGTCAGCGGTACTAGCCCGCACCTAATGCAGCTCTGCCTACTTAACAAGGCAGGGGATGGCCCACGATCACATCAGCTTCTAACATGCGTTCGAACCTGAAGGGGGTGTGTAAGCCTAGGACTATATCACGTGACTGGTCTCCAGTCATGACTAACAGTCCGACTACTTTCGAGCTTAGATCCCACACACTTGTACCTACACAGAAGAATACACTCATACATGAAACCCACTACTAGTGTTACATTTGCTCATAGAATTGCATCCTCCCTTTCGTGCTCTCCCTGCGATACATACATAGCAGAACAGAGCGGTCTCTCCCACTCTACTCTCCATGCTCGTAAGCGTGGACGACAGTCAATGAAGGTGATGGTGGCCATGCTTGGCAAGACTCTACACTATTCGGAGCTGCACACACCACTCTCCTCTTCAACCATATCTACAAACTATCGCCTCCGGCGCAAGATCAGGGCAGGAACGGGTCGGCCATCATCCTCTGTGTGGTGGCAACATAAAGTCCTCGCACAAGCTGCAACTAACGGCGATGTGTAAGCGAACCGCTGCACTCTTACTATACCGTTTTGGTGTCACACCTCGGGGGGCTGCTTTAAAGAATCTGCTAACTACAAGTCCCTCCCCTTAGGATTCCTCCTGCTCCTGAATTTCTAGGGCTTCGAGCTGCCATGTTGTAAGGACTTCGCGAAACGATGTCATTTTAGGATGTGATGCTGAGGGTTAAAGGCTACTAGGCCTAATCCACAGCAGTCTTCCATTGGGGAAATGACCCTGCTCGTAAAGCCACAGCCCTTAAGCGTAAACGCTAGGTTGTTCATGTTCACCAGCGTGTGGGGATGGTCTGCCCTGAGCTTCGTCTTGCAAGTCTTTATCACTTGCACAAACAGCGCTTCGGCTTCTGGCCACCGGCCTTGGTTGCCGTACGCCGATAGATCTGGTATGGAAGAAACCTCGGACTATTTCGGAGAGTGCATAGTTGATCGAGTCTTGTGCGAAAGGGTTTTCGTGCAAAAGGATTCTCGTTCTATATTTATATAACAAACCTCTGAATGCAGATGGAATAGCACAAACTAGTGTAGCAATCAGAAGGTTGCTGTTAACGTCGCCCCCGCTAAGCGACTCACCCCAGTATGTAACGCACCTTACTATAATAACAGCGTTTCATTCAGGAATAACTTAAGACTATCGCAATAAATGGTAATACAGATAAATCTAATAAGTTTGCGCTATTAAATAGTACACTAAGCCCTTTTATGTCCTTAAATGTAACACTTGGTGCAGGTTGATGGCGCTTAACGCCTAGGTAGTTCATTAACCTGCTCAGCTTCTTGGACTACCCTATCAGCCTCTGCAGCAAGTTTTTATCCTTCTTAAGCTTGTAGAGCTCCACTATAGGCAATGTACTGTCTACTTTGCTGCTTTCTACACTGTCGACCCTGTACTGCTCCTTGAGGCCTTGCATTCTCCTCCCCTAGGATAGTAGCTGAGTGTATAGCAAGCTGGCACCCTTTAACAAGCTGACGGATAGCTTGTTTAAGTAGATCCTGAATATGCCGAGCTTGCTTCTAAAGCAGATCTACTGTGTATAACGTCTCAGCTGTCTACTGTACACACGAAGTACACACAGGGAAGGATACATGCGAGTACATGCATTAAAGACGTCTACACTAGTTGCACAGCCGCACAGTACTAAGACTAAGATCCCGCTTATCTACGTTAAACCCATATGTTATACTCCGAAAACTAACCGCAATGTCTTTCTGCCTACTCTACCAAATTTATCTTTTAGCATTATCTGACTCTCTGGGCTAGCATTACAGGCTCGCATCCGCTTCGGTCGGCCTATCACCACCTAATAACTACCAACATGCGTTATTCCCCTCCTTTTCTTCCTTTTTCCCGTTTTTCTGTGAGAATATAGCCTGACTCTCCCCTAACAAAAGCTTCCACCACTTCCTAAACCTCCCTCTTAAACCCCTGCCTTTCCTTGCTCGAAAACCGTCCTACTCTCTAATTGTACAATTTTTTCATATTGCCTCGCCACGCCATGTACCCTACCGCGACTCTTATAGGCCGCAGAATATTCCCTAGTGTATAATCTCTCTGGATGTAGTAATTCGGCATCCACTTCTCGCATCCATTTAAGAAATACAACTGATCTTCAAGAAGAGCCCGGGTTGCGAGATCTTGGGCTCTCTGTTTAGCTGAGAGAGGCTAGTTCTAGTCTAGAATAATGTCTGTGCTGGTGAGGCGTTGGAGTATAAGCGATGAGTTAGTAATTGTAATGTCTGGTGTGTTTGGGCTAGATAGTGTGATATAAGGAATCTTGCTAGAAGGGCTACGCATTGGGCTACCTCGTGCCGTTTTATAGGAACGCTTGGAGAAGCGGAGGCGGGCTTTGGTTTTCGTGACGAAGGGGAACCAAGAGTGCTTTTGGGGCGGATCACCGCCGCGGTAGAGAGTAATGAGTGGTTGGACTGAGGGCTGCATCCTATCCACACCTAGCTCGGGAATGCTGTAGAGCAAAATGCTTGGTTGGGGATTTTGAAGTCCGGCGAATTGCTGACTTGAGATGGTGCAATGTAAGGCTACGCTTTCGTACGCGAGTCAGCATACGCACAGACGGAGAATGCATAATCCTATATAACAATGTAGGCGTTGTAGTAGATAGTATATTGCAGAAGGTCGCATTGTGAATCTAATGTAAGTAATTAGCTTGCATGCAGTTGCGCATGTGCTGTATCTCTGCTTGCGTATACGCTGGCACTAATAGCGAATGAGAATAGCGAGCAAGTGCAAAAGACGTAGATGAGAAGATGAGACTCGTGGAAGGTGCATTGCTGACCTTGCTCCCGCCGACCGTATACGCGCGGGTCTACAGGCATGGACCCCATGCTTAGCCTACCAGCGTCCGACGTCGTCCAGAGCTCAAGAACAAGCGAATGCGAGACAGCTTATGTAATGCGAGACGAATGCGAAGGGCCTGTGAATAAATATGCCTTGTTTCTATCTTCGTTTCTCAATTGAAGACTTGTCTGGAACTGTCCTCAACTGCACAAACTACTAAAATCGCAATCATGTCCCCCCATGACACGCTAGCTATCGCGGAGCTCGTTATTTACGGCAGCGCCGTACTTCCAATCAGTCTTTTTTTGTGGGTGAAAGAAGGCTGGCGCCGCTTCGAGTGGATGTTTGTCTTTCTCCTCGCCTCAGTTCGCATCGTCGGCTCGATCCTGCAACTTATGGACGACGAGACCGGCCCCCCAAATCAGTCCATTACCATAGTCAACGGCATCGGCCTCTCACCTCTAATTGGTATCACGCTGATGCTGGCTCACCGACTGTACGTTTCCCTTACTCGAACTCTTTGAAGGTCCCCGGACTAATAACTTCCCTGTAGCTGCAAGATATCGCAACATGTCCGCTTGGCAAAGATCACCACACTCCTTCATGTTGTTGTCTTCGGCGCGGTTCCGCTTCTCGTTGTAGGCATATTGAAGCTCTTTGGAGCTGACAATGGAAAAGTGCTCGGCCGCACTCTCACTGCTATCGGCATCGCCATCTTCCTCCAAGTTTACATCGTGCAGACATTCCTCGTAATGTACGTGTATAAGACGAGAGACGAGCAGAAGCCGTTGTCGCACCTTGCAATTATCATCTTCATCATGACTCCTCTGCTGCTTTTGCGGCTTCTGTACTCGGTGCTTGCCTTCTTCGTCACGTCGAGCAGGACGTTTAGTCCTACGCAGGGGAGTATGGCGGCTCAGGTGTTGCTATCGATTATGCCGGAGAATAGCATTGCGTTATTGGTTGTGGGTTGGGGTCTGTTGATTTGGAAGAGGGGACCGCATGGTACTATGTATGAACTTACACGTTTGACGACGTCGTAGGTGGTCTTGAGATAATAGCGCTCGCTGCAAGAAGAGCTAATTAGAGGCTAGGTCAGTTGTGTTAACGCACGCTTAGCTTGTGAAAGATCAACTCAAGCCAGCTGCAGTAGCATAATTCTACTCTTGCTCTCACTTCCTAAAGAGACCATTCACGGCCTCTAGCTCCCTTTTAATTGCTTGAGCATTTTGCTAGCTTCTTGGAATAAGCTAGATTTGAAATAGCTTTAGCCTAGTTTTTAGCTTCTCTTTATATGCGTTTATATTCATATCTTTTTCTACCTATAACTATAGATTCATTGGCTACGTACTATTTCTCCATACATGCTGAAAAACACACCGTGCCAAAAAAAAAAAAAAAAAAGATTACCACAGATATTTCAACTTCAGATAGTTGTTCCGTGATAGCAGCACGTGACGAAGTCACTAGCGTGGTTATTTACTAGGTGTCGGATTTGATAATCTGTGTGATGGGTTCGAATTGTATCTTGTTTATGTGATTATTGTTGTTGTTCTTGTTTCAGTCCTACTGTAGGACTTTTATCTGCAGCTTGCAGCGCTTCTCTACTAGCGAGACTGCTTCGCTTACAAAGCCCTAAACCTTGAACGTAAATGCGGGGTTGGCCATACTGGCCAGCGTATTGGGATAATCGTCCCCAAGCACTCTCTTTCTCATTTCCATCACTTGCACCTCTGAATCTTCAGCCTTCTTCCACCGCCTCTGATTGTTGTGCGTCAACACTAGGTTGGCCATGCTAGTGAGCGTACTGGGATGTTCGTCCCCAAGCTCTCTCTTTTCCATTTTCACTTCTTTCAACAGCGAATCTTCTGATACTCTGTACCTTCCGCCACTCATAAGCTCCATGATGAGTGCTTGTGCGGGCATCATCTGATCTAAACCCAGGATCGAAGGACTTCTATACTCACAGCAACTGGCGCGACCTCCTTAACTCGACATAAGTCGTCTCGGTGCAGAACCCGCCAGAATTCAATATTCCGAACTCAGTGTCATTTATGAGTCTCCCATTCACGGGGTCGATTAAGGAACTGGTGTCACGGAATTTTTTGGCTAGCTATCATGTCTTGTTGGATAACATCGATGGGAAACTCAATTATGGGCATCGTAGCGACTTGAAATCCAGTCCCGAAGCCATTGATTTGTATCCATCGCGCAGATTAATATATTCTTCCCTCTAAGCTGCATCAACAGCTTCTTTTGTAGCAGTATCAAGATCCTCCTTCGGAAGTCCCAAAACGTCGTTGTGCAAGCCCCGTACAGACTCATGGTCGCCATCTCCATTCGGATAAAAAGTCCTCGTATACGTGGCCCTATTCATCGCCTTATAATCACCCTCCTTGAACTGCGCTAAACCCTGCTCAACTCGTTCTTTCGGGTTCACACGTGTAATGGACCAGTCCTTATCGGTGGTACCCATGACGCGATGTATGATATGAATGTCAGTGAGTTACGGCCTAGGAAGGTGGAAGAAGAAATTGTGTTGCACCCGTAGACTTCAGTATCGCCGAAAATTCTCGACAGCCATTTGCTTCATTGCTTTCTCTAGGATGTCCAGTTAGTAAGATGACTTCAGTAAATACTAATGCAGCTTTCTGTCTCTATATGCCATATGACTTCTATCGCTTGTACCGCTCGAACAATTGAAGAACGCCACCATTCTCGACGTAAGGAGTGTTCATGACAAAGCCGCTCGGGCGGGTGTTGTGCTCAGGACTTGAAGCGCCACCGCCAATGCCGAAGATGAATCCGGTTCTGACATTGGGAGAAGAGCGACTTCAGGCGGCTTTAGAAAGAGGCCACGAGGCGACTGTGAAGCTGCTGCTCGACAAGAGCGCCGATGGTGACGCGCAAGGTGGACACTACGGCAACGCACTCCAAGCTGTTGTAACTGTCAATCCATGAGATGATTGACTCGTAGAGAGAAGAGTTGTCGTTGGTAGTTCCTTCAAAGCGGCAGCCGGAGTACTAAAATGGTATAGTGGAAATACAGCGGTTCGCTTACACATCGCCGTTAGTTGCAGCTTGTGCGAGGACTTTATGTTGCCACCACACAGAGGATGATGGCCGACCCGTTCCTGCCCTGATCTTGCGCCGGAGGCGATAGTTTGTAGATATGGTTGAAGAGGAGAGTGGTGTGTGCAGCTCCGAATAGTGTAGAGTCTTGCCAAGCATGGCCACCATCACCTTCATTGACTGTCGTCCACGCTTACGAGCATGGAGAGTAGAGTGGGAGAGACCGCTCTGTTCTGCTATGTATGTATCGCAGGGAGAGCACGAAAGGGAGGATGCAATTCAGACCTAGCTAGTTCTAGAATGTTCTACGCGGCTGATGCCAATCAGGCAGAATATTCAACTGTTTCACGTGACACAGCGGAAATACCGCCGATGGCCGGCGACATGCCTTGAGGAACGAAGAGACGAAAGGCTCTTAGAGGACGCGAGAACGCGAGAAAAAAGCAAAAAAACTTGACCCCCAGAACACAGAATTCACGTGATTTTCCACGTGCTTTTCACGTGGTTGTTGCCTAAATAGGATGACTACTCTTACGTCATTGATTGCTGGATTTTTTTGGGTCATCACCTGGAAACCGTGATCCTCTCTCCCTCCGCCCCGCGCCTACGCTTACCATGCAAAAGAATAAGGGCCTCCTGGCGTTTCTAAAAAAATTAAAAAAAAAAAAAAAAATTAAAAAAAAGGTCCTTTTTTCGTTTTTCTTTTCCTCCTTCACCTTTCCTCTGCCCAGTCCCGGGAGGATTCCGCATTCTCGATTGTCGCGTTGCTCAGCAGTTCCAGCCGCTTCTCTGCCGCGGCCATGTCCTCCGGTACAGTGTTTCTCACCATGTCCCTCTCTCGTACCTTGGACAAGAGCATGATGCCATCCAGCGACCGGCAACGTGACAGCTGCACGTACAAACTGTACGGGTCGCATGGACTCGGAACCGACTGCCCGTCGATGTTCATCGTCCTGGTCCCGCGCAGTTCCAGCGCCACCCGGCCTAACGTCCTGCTCTGCACCTTGTAATCCGTGCAAGCGAACGCGGCTGCGCATGGCAATCCCCTACGGCTGACATCAGTTTGTTGCCACGGTCGCTTCCTCTGGCACTCTATTTT
>KZ805875.1:483-10485 GCA_003073855.1 Periconia macrospinosa
AAGTGGCTGCAGGCGGTGGGTTGAATGTGGAGGCAAGACCACCAGTAAAATCCTGTTCTTGTCGCAATAGTCGATAAACCGGAGGTTTACACGACTCGAATGACCATCGACGAGTAAGAGGCGCCTTGAGTTGCCTGCTTTCTCCTTTGTATGCCGGTCAAATATCTCGAGCCACTCAATCCAAGATCCTCGTTTGTCCACCCTTTTTCTGAAGTTGCGAAGTATGCATGGTCAGATGAGTGATCAAAATCCTCTAACCAGGCATCTTGAAGATCTCCAGAGGTTCCCTGGTAAATAAGGGCCGGTGGAATGGCCGTTCCGTCCGCACAGATACAGGCAAGTAGAGAGATGAACTCTCGGCTCCCATCTTGGCTTGCACCGACGATTTTTTTGCTCTTAAGTTGTTGGATCCCAACTATGCGCTTAATGGAATGGCAGAGGCCGAGAAGAAAGCCTTTCTCATCGAAGTTGTGGATGTTGTGCGGCTTTATGTGGTATTTCTCTATTATCCGCTTCAACTTTTAAGCCGTAAGTAATAAAATATAATAAAGGCTTTAGGGCCTTACATTTGCGTAGAAGTGCTCAAAATAAGCAGAATTATCAGCGACTTGACGCGTTTGGTCGATTGCGCGGAGATAGAGGCTTTAATCTTGTCTTGATGACGCTTGCAGAATGTGGGCACCCAGTTCTTGCCAGGCTGCCTTTTCACAATCTCAAACACAAGATTCCTGAGAATTTGAGGTGTGGGAGGTAGGCCACGATCTGAAAGATTATTGATATGCCGTATAAGAGCCTCTTCTTGTTCGTCCGTGAGTAACTGAAGAGATTCAGAGTGTGCTTTCTGAACTGTGCGAGAAATGCCTTTATGCCTGCGCATCAGGGTTGTACGCAATGCGATACAACATGCGGCGATGTCTTTATTCCGGGCGTGACACAGGATCAAGAGACGACATCACCCTCGAGCTTCGCAGATCTGCCCTTGACGCCGCCGCCGACTGACGAGAAGCAGTTCTCGCGAAGAATGGACCAGACTATGTCAGCAAATGAAAATTAAATCTACGTCTCTTTGTGCATCATCAAAATATAAATGAAAGGGTCAGAATCCTCCAACCTGCAACTTAGCCCTCCTACACTTCATGTTGCATGTAAATGGGATAATCTTTTAGCGGATAACGGAGCGTGTGCTAGCAGGAATACGATGGAATGACGGCAAGACGCTGATATCATCAGACTTTTGGACTGCCATTGAGTGAGTGCAGGCGACTTGGAGTGGTGTCATTGGAGCGTCTTGGTAGGTCAGACCTATCCAATATGACGGAGTACATCTTCCTTCATACCGTCACCCTGATCTCTGCACCTGTTTTCGGGCATCGGCCATTTTTCAAATATTCATAAATGTATGGACAACTGAGCAAGTACCATGCTGCCGGGGCGCGAGGCGACCAACTTACAGGACGTACAATATATCAAATACCTGCAATTGAGACTAACACTATTGAAGTCGGCGACCGACATACTTATGACGCTTCAAAAATGTTGACAGCACCTCATGAACAAGATCTAAATTGGTCATATTTTGAACTATGGGAACATGTACTACTACCTGCATCGCACCATCCATGGTACACGGTGAAACTATAGATTTGCAATAATGATAACTATGCGGGGCAATTTGATTATACCACATTCGAACCAACCCATCCGATCCCTAACAGTTATAATTAGAGGCGTAATTCAACGAAAGTAAGTCTCGCAACTCAACTCCGCCAGAGTTAAAATGGCTTATTAAAAATCCCTCGAGAACCAATTTCAATATTCTTTCCATAATGTTCACCTCCTCGAAGAAGCTTTCACGGCAGCTGGAGCTGTGAAATCGAGGCCCGATGTCGATGGAAACGTGTCGGGCAATAAGAGGCTTGCTTTGATTGGGGACGCTGTTCTACGCCTTAGTGTTTTGGAAGATCGGTTCCCCAATGAGGAAAGTACTAGTAAGTACAAGCAATCACGTTACGCTAAAGACCATAGTTTTCCTGTTCACTTTTATAGATGGTGGAGGGATTGAAGACAATATTTCGCTGTATTGGCATACGAGTGCCGTTCAACGGAGCTACCGCAAGTGAAGCCGAAGGTGGTCTTTTCTAGTATATATATCCAGTCAATCTGGCGCTTACCCTTGCAGTCTGGCACGCTAAGTGAGGTTTGAGTTAGGTAGCGCGATCATCGACAGGTCATTGGTTCTACGGCAGTAAGTAAAGCTTATTTGCCCTAGTATGCCTTGCAACGTTATTAACACTATTCTAATAGCACATAGACGATGTTCTGGACTTCATCATTCTTTTTGCCCCGCAGCTGGTAAGATAAGCAATGCCTATAGCTGGAACAAATTTGATTATACGCTATCGGCCGCAATTTCGAATTGTGCTGCTGAGTATTGAGCGACGATTATTTTTCTCCTTTCTGAATCTGTGTATCGTGTTAGCGAATATAGGTTTTATATCGAAAACGGAAAGGGGGATACTAACACCTCCAATACTGCAACTTCAGCCTCCCAAGTTTTTAGTTCTGCTCTTTCCGCCTTTGACTCGTACTACTACTAGAGAAGATGTCTGTTCCACTGCACTTGTCAGACGATTCGTACTGGTAGTTTTTGTTCTCTGACCTTTGTTGCTATTGTGAGACGCCTTCCGTAGCTGCACAGGTACAAACGCCATTTCCCTATACGATGCATGCTCTTCGCCCTTCTCGAATTGGGTGTTATCTGTGAAATCATCCATATCGGCACTATCGAAACCATGCTGGTAAGCCAGGCTCCTAGGCTCTAGCATAAGTACCTCATCTCTGGGTGCTCGTCAACCTCTTCTGTACCCGAGCTATAGGTGAGGTTAACAGAAAGGGTGTTCGTGAGTACAACAATTCGGAATACGTTTGGATCAGTTTTTGAAGATTCGGAGTTGACTTTGTGATTGATCAACGACAAGTATTTCCAAAACAATTGATCATCTGGATTAAGCTTCATCTTTAGCTAAGAAGAAAGTCTAAAGAAGAATTGCCGGGACAAAACATAAGTTATATTGTATATCCCGTACATAACCAATCTTTCCCTACCACCTCCTAAGGAGGGCAGATAATGCATGACAATGATCGGGAGATAATATACGTACGATAATCACGGAACGTGCTATACAGATTTGTTATGCTCTCAAATCAAATTTGTAGCAACGAATGAAGCGAGGCGGGACAAGTTCAGCTACACAAGAATACATGGCCTGATCTACTAGAGGCCTAGGAAAGTGGTTCCTCCTGCAGTAAATAAGTTCTAGCATATAAAGAATCCTGCACTTACGCCATTCTAATATCGTAATAAGAATAAACACTCACAGACATGTGCGTGTGTAGCTATATCTAAGCCTCTTCAACAGTATTTAGAGTGACGCTAGAATGTCTGTGGCACCTTTATAAGCTTATTTAAACTTAGCTTTTTGTGGTGCTGATTGATATTGCTTCTAATCACGTCAATAGTGCGAATACGCGATGACGTAACAAGCGCTCTGAAAATGTCTATACGTAATTTATACCATATAGTTGGGACAAATCACGCCACACTCACTTTCGTTCTCAGGTATACAGATAGAACGACTATACAGATCCTATTATACATGCATGTGAAGACCGCTGTTGAAGGCTTCCAACAGGTAATGTCACGCTTTTTTAGTCCAGCTTTCTATCAGCCCACCTTGCATAGCTCGCCCTTACCATTCTCTTGGTATTTGTGGGGTTTGTGTGATGCATGCATGGGTCATATCGTCGATAGATGCCTCACGCAAAAAGTCTTATGCCCCTTAGTTGCCCCGCACGCCCTGCTGCATTGTCGCTTATGTAACTACTAAATCGGAATGACAGGCAGATGTAAAATGGACAAGGTGCAGGAAGGGTATACAAATACGAAGTCATACGGGGAGCATGAAGAGCTTCGCGCGCTGCATTTCACAAACAAGAAGCTTCACCATGCTCACGACCTAAAAGAACTTCAATCGTCAGGCAGGGGGTATCGTTTTGATCTGAACTAGACTCTCTTGGCATGCACTAGGTGACCATGAGCGCGAAAAGAGAGGTATTTTTTCCATCCATGCATAATAGTCTGATGGGGCTTGCATAAGTAAAAGTTATCAAATGGTTTGAAGAACAATATTGCAAGTATACATGCACAGTACATGATTCTTGCTAAGAGCTTCTGTGGGTGGCACAAGCGCTATGCTTTTAGAAACCCAGCCGTGATAGGTTGGATCTTGTAGCTGACCACGATCATCGCTGGAACTATGCACCACAAGTACCACCCACTACAACCTCAAATATCACTTCTATAGAACAAATTATCGTCTATCTCGCAAGGCCAAAGCCAGTGCGGTTCGGCCATGTTCCCGCTAGCGGTGTAGAAGCTGTTCAATGCACGATAGCTGATTTCGTGCTTTCTGATTCTATCCTCGGGTACCCTTAATTCTAACAAAGCTGTGCATTTACTGATCTAATAGCTAAGCTCCATGCAAAATAGACGAACGAAACGCTGTGCTCGCATTTCAGGCTAGGCTGCCGCGATTGGGGTCGACCGAACCTATTCCTTCTGCTTCGTTTTACCTGATTTGATGCGAAACGAGACACTTTTTGCAGTGCAGCGGTACTGGCGGATACTATCTCATGATGCTTTTATTGGCGATGAAACAGTTCCTCCCTATGCAATCGTTTCACATACATGGGAGCGGATATCGATGATGCCATCTTTAATAAATCGACAAACGGTGTGGGAACGGACTGGCTTAGCTATGAGAAGATTGGGTTCTGCGTAGAGCAAATTAAACAAGACCGGTTGGACCACTTCTAGATTGGCACTTGCTGTATCAACGAAGGAACCAATTCCGAGCTGCCGTAGCTCATTAACTCCACGTTTCACTGACATCGTAACACGAGTCGATGCTATGTCTGTCTGTCAGTTGTTTCTACAGTTAAGTTTGATTCATTTTACAATGGAGTCCGAGAAGGTGATGAGCCCAAGCGTTTAAAAAGGAGTTTCCTGGTCGTATTCCAGTTCTTCGACCTTCGCGCTATCTAGCGATTCATCCTGTGCCTGGTGGGCGCTCTATGCATCTTGCGATTAAGGGAAGTCCAGCCGCCTTAGCAGTATCCTATATCGCGATGTATCAGCTGCTTGCGCGAGTACCGACCAACTCACTTTACTAGGCGCAGCTATATTAACATCCAGTTAAGGGCCGCATGCAACCGATTCGAACATACAGAAAGTGCTGATGGTACTTCTAAAAATGCTAGTGTCAAAGTGCAAGTGTTTGGTTAGATGCTGTTAATCGAAATCAGTTTTCATAACTGGGGATGGCGGCATCGCAAATTTCATCGCGTAGTGTTATTGTTACGGAATAACGTTGTTAGGTCGCTAGCCGCATCAACCCATGAATCTACTTCATTCCCATACCTTGGAAATTTGCTATTGAGAACCATCAAACTCACAGTTTGAGGATCCCAACACATGCAGGGCTTTCGTCACACCCAAGAGTTAGGCGTATGGAGGTGATCCCATCTTTGGGCATTGGGTTTGAATGCGTAGCAATTGCTGTTCGGAAGTTGATGGAGAAATGATGAAAGTGTGACGTTTATTGAAACCGGCGGTTTGCGGTCCAGGGGGTTGTCTTGGCTTCACACAAAACACGGTAATCACGCTGCCTGGATCCATCGAAGACACACCAGTGGATACTAGCGCAAAATGCCAACAAAGAACGAAGACCAAGTTGTCTCGAAGCAAGGCCTGCCGATTGAGGAGGGCGATCATGTGTACACGAAGATTCGGGGTGGACGACATGAAGGTGATGTACGCGTCCATCTGTTCAGTTCCAACCCTTGCGGCTATAACATGGAGAATATTCACATGCAACCCATACCACTGCAATGCGACGAAAAGGAGTTGACTATCATTTAGGTTGAGAAGATCATTACTTCGGAGCAAGAAGCGAAAAAGGAGAATTTGAAAAACCCGCCCAAGGTATGGGTGATGGAATGGCGACGTTTCAGACCAGTCACTGACAGGTTCAGGTGCTTTTCACAGATCAGAAGGGGTAAATCTGTTGCGCACAACCCGGGCACGCTAGATATTGTTGAGGGCAGCGAAAAGTAAAACGGAGGGCTTCAGTAGTCGGTTATAAGGGTGAAGGGGAAGGTATAAAGGAGTCCAATTCTTTGGCTATCGGTGGCAGTCACGATCAATCTTGTTTTCACGTGAGCAACGTTGCGGATCCTGGCGCAGATCTATTCAACATAACCCGCACCCTTTAAAAGCTCTTAGATTCATTCCACCACATCTCAAGAATATCACACCTCTCTTTATCTGTTAGTTTTCGATCTAGAGCGGCCCAGTGCCGGAACTACAATCAGGCACCACGACTAACTCGTGGGAACAACCACCTCCACCTCAAACATCATTACTTGAGAAAATCTCTGTGCTTCTCGCGCAAACCTCTGGCCGGAATAGGTCGGCTGCCCTCCTTGCTCGCGGGTGCGAATTTAAAGTATTTATGTTCTTATCATCTGCTGTAACGCAGTCACAAGTTACCCCAGGCAGCAGTCTTGGCAATGCGCTTAACTCAAGATATTGAAAACGTCAGGTTCAGACAAGCCAGGCTTGCTGCGTATCTAGGTTTCGCGGCTACTCTGCCTGTATTATCTGGGGCTGTATTACCAGCCAGTAGAAGGGCCCACTGGTGATATTTAATAAGGGAACAAGCAATGGAGATACATACAGGCAGTATATCGTGCCTACTATCCACTAGTTCAAGCAGGCTGTACAGCTTCTCATATTGATGGAAGGCGGGGTTTCAATTCATACAGCTAAGGCTACCCAAGCCCAACACCAATCCCTGCGTATTCTACAGATGAATTGATCTGCCAATTCACCGGGTTTGAACCCTATCGAGAACGTATGGCGATTGCTCAGGTATAGGAGCGGTAAAAGGCTCCCAAAAACAGATGCAAAAGTACGGCAATATACGAAGGAGGAATGGGGTGAACCCGGGGTGATGAGGCGCACTCTGTATATGCATCCCCCTTGTACGAGACCCTGCGTTGTGCTTGTTAGCGAACCCACGCCCGCGTCTTATCACATCCGCCGCCTCCGCTGCTAATCGTTCGACATGTGCATGGGGATCCGCATTTGAGGGGAGCGGAGGGGTTTTGTTATGGCACGATATAACTATGACGCGTCCCGCCCTACAGCTTTGTCATGTTTTCAGAACATGGTGTGTGTTACTAACGCCTTTCATCATCGTCCCTAAGACAGACAAGACTACTCTCATGGTCTTTCCGATTGTATAGAAATCTTCTTGTACCCTCTCCACCAGATTCTTGTTGTTCTGTCCAGGGCCGACTGGGTAGCTCAACTCAAAACTCCGCACACAAGACTCCCGTCTGCAAACTCCGCAATGGACTTCTTAGATCTGACGTTGTACTCGCCCACGAGCGAAACTCTTTCTTCTTCTCCAACCGCCCTGAACTTCTGGTCATTGAGCCAGTCTCCTATTCACTCCGACTCGGCAAACAGCACTGGCACATTATCCAGCACCGCCATGACAGATCCCAATGCCTGGCCGAACCTGCGGCCCGAGCCCTTTGGAGAAATGTGTAATCTTAACACAGCTTTCACAATACCCGAAGCTGTCGAAATGTCCACATCCCCATGCCTCTCGTCGCAGACTTTAAGGAGCCGGTCGCCCTCGACTTGCCCAAGCGACCGCCAATCCGAGGCTGAGTCCAAGCCTCCTCCATGGAAGCGGGACCGACCCCGCCTCTATCGCCAAACGACCGGATCCTCGGAGAGTGCCTCGGAAAAAGCCGCCTACCCCCAGCGATCGCCTCACACTCAAGTCGAGCGCAAATACCGCGAGAGGTTGAACATGGAGCTCGACCGGTTACGCAGGGCTGTGCCCACTCTTCCACAAGGCAACTGTTGAGCCGCTATGGGCGCGGCGAAACCGAGCAAGGCTATGGTGCTGGTGGCAGCAATCGACTATATCAAGGAAATTGAGAAGGACCGTGACGAAGCCATGTACCACATTGAGAGGTTGGTAGGCAAGGTTCGAGTCGCACGCGCCGGAAGTGCTTGAGGCCTCGAAAGGACCCGCAAAAGTTGTTTTGCAACGCGAGTTTGACGACGTTACTGGCGACCAGCGCTGGTTTTCCTTTGTTCGACCTTGGTCCCTTCTTAACTACCATTCACAAATGGTAGTATAATAATGTCAGCCCATTCTCATCCTATCCTCGGTCCACGTCCTACAAAATGGCCAAGGGGGGTGTACTAGTGGATGTAGCGTTTGGGGCTTAGCGTTTGCTCGTGTATGTGGTATCGCCCCAGCCCCGTGCTAGTGTAGCCCGCAGGACCAAATTATATCGCGCTTTGTATTTGCGTCCATACTGCTTTAAGCAGTAATGGCAATCTGGGAATAGGATTGCCAGCATCGCCGAGATAAAGAATAAATACTCCTTGTTTCTGGTCAGATCCCGCCACCTTGCACCGAACGTGTACCTTTGTCCTCAGGATATGTTGCAAGTCTTTCGACTTATTCTCTATAAAATGAGGGCTATGGTCGTAGTGGCTGTTTACCTAATGTGCCCCGCTCATAAATTCTCCGACGCCCACGTGAAGTCATGCAGGATCTAGACCCATGTACATACATGACTATCATGGTTGAACCACATTAAGAATCACTCTAAACCATACCATATTAGTACCGTTTAAACCATACCATGTTAATTATGGTGTTGAACCGCGTTAAAAACCGCGTCAAGAACCGCGTTAAGCAAATAAACATTAAATTGAACGTGTTAGCGTGGTTACTTGCTTTAATACCAATCTATCCCACCCGCTCCTTCATCCACAACACCGAGGAGAGTTTCTTGAAGCTCTGGATCGATCGGTAGATCCATTCCACTGCCCCCGACCGGCTTAATGTGTCTCTGTCGTATCCAATTGCCGATACACTCGATCATCTCGATAATGGTGCATCGCAACCGCAATCTGTCCCATGAACAGGTCCTTCGGGTGCCAGAGAAGGTCCTTTCTGGCTCTGATGATTCTGCAGGGATAGAGAGAATAGCCATAGCCATGCGGCTAAGCCCTGGATAGCTGCGACGCTGCTCAGATTGACACCACCACTCGAGAGGAGTGGCTCCGTCTTTCAAATCAATAGGTGGACCATGAATAAAGCTCCTAAAGTTGTCATCTGGCTGTAAATTAATTGTCTTTACCTTCGTCTTCTGCTTTAATAGCATGAAGACATTCACAGGCTTCTCTAGCTGTCCAGCCGATATACCGGGTGCGTTCTCTGGAGCTTGAGAAGAGTCTGGTTTAATATCAGGCTTGAAATCGTTTACCCAGATTGTGTTGGCGAGTTCAATGGCAGGCTCCACCCACTCTTCTGGCCAGTTCTGGTATAGGTAGGCGGCTCGCTTGCGCGGATCGAGCAATATCGCAGCAGCGTATACAGGTGCTTCTCCCGTTTTGTTGTAGTATTTGTCGAGTACATACCAGCTCATGTTGATAGCTCGAACCATGCGTTCATAGTGGTTCTCAGGTAAGGAGTAGTAGCCCTACTAAACGTAAGTACTCGGCTCTATTAAGTAGAACTAGATACTAACCTTCTGCTCTTCATACCGCGTCAATAGGAGATCCATCAGCTCAAGTGATTGCGCGACCGATGACTTATCCTTCTCTGCGTACAGAGTAGCTGATGCGAATGGCTCTAAAAAGTGAGCAGCCTTTTCGAGGATATCCCAATCGTTAGATTGAAGCCGATTGTCACCTAAGATGTCCTCGTGGTCGGTCATAAAGCTCTTGATATTATCCATCTTCTTTGAGGCTCGTGCGATGACCTGATACCAAGAAGACCATCGTGTCCGATTGTCGATCCCGAGACGTAGACCGATAGCTCTGTCCCAGAGACCCTGGTGGAT
>KZ805876.1:0-12355 GCA_003073855.1 Periconia macrospinosa
CTAGTACTCCTGACATGCATTGTATCAGGAATGTACCCCTACCTTGGCAATCGCACGGTAGGTGTAGCATACAGTATATAGTACCCTTCTGTCCGTACAGAGGAAGGGTAGGCCAAATACAGAAAGATCGGAATCTTGTCCTCGCTATCACCTAATGCACTTCTCTTCGCTGTTTCGCGTCCGGGTACACTCCTCGTACCTGTTGTTAGGAAACACTCCGTCCGGGTACTCTCCTCGTACCTGTTGTTAGGAAACACTCCGTCCGGGTACTCTCCTCGTACCTGTTGTTAGGAGACCTTATACTCTCTTCGCATCCTCGCACGACAGGCGTCTGCAATCAACCTTGTTGATCTGTAGTTGCTCGAACCGTGGGTTGCAAGTCAACCGACAGATATAGATATATCATGGACGATCGCTTCCGCCAGTCAGGCTTGCCTACCCCTAGTGGAGGTCAATACCAGCATGCCTACAATACCTCGCAATCACAACTACCGACGCTGCCCGCTCTTCATGGAAGCAATGCGCAATTCCCTTCCATGTACGCTCAGCATAGCAATCCGCAGACGCCAATAACCCCCCATACGCCTGTGTCCAGTACGTCCACCACCGGTATCACCATCCCACCCATTTCATCACAACACCCCCCGCTGCGTCCCATTCAACCATCCCCCTCATCGTACCTCCCGATGAGCTCATCCTACTCGCAAGCGCCGTTACTTCCAACCTCAGCTGCTCAGTCAAACTCACATCAGCTAGGACCTGCAGGTTTGGCAAACGGACTGCAAGACGTGAGGTTAGGTGGATTGGGCATGACCCCTCACTCGCAGCTTTACCCTCACCCTCCAGTGCTCGCCAATCAGGAGCCCGATCCAGTACTACACGTAGTCGGCCAGCAGGGGCGTCGCGGTATATTGCCTACTGTTCCGGGACGACCAACACCCGCAGCAGGCAAGGCCGTTACTAACATGAACAAAAACGCCGAGGGAAAATACAAGTGTCCTCACTGTAACAAGACTTACCTTCATCTGAAGCACCTTAAGCGACATCTGCTACGACGTGAGTACCACCATCCTTATTACCCATCATAATGAGAGCTAACGTAAAAAGACACCGGCGAGCGACACTACCAGTGCCATTTGTGCAAAGACACTTTCTCCCGTAGCGATATTCTCAAGCGCCATTTCCAGAAGTGCTCAATACGACGAGGAAATCCCACTGGCGCCAGCCACCTTCAGAATGCACAGTCGCATTTGCAGAAGAATCGGCAGCCGAATGGTGCTGAAGCTAATTCCTACCTTAGCCACATTGGGACCTCTATGCCTTACTCGGAGACGGCTTATGGTAACACCACTCTTGGCGGTATGCAGCCAATGACCACCATGACTAGTTCTGACGCGTACCATGATGGCATAGCCATGAATGCCCATCAATCCATGTCTGCGCGGACATCGCGTTCCAACAGTCTGATTCGCCCTGGAAGTGGCTTGGAGGAAAATCGGAGAAGTATGTCGGCGTTAGAGCTAGGCAATAACCGCATCAACTTCAATGATTTCCGGGGAACAAACGGTTTACCTAACCACATGACCCATGATATGAATGCGTATGGATCGCAGCAGAACCACTCTCCCGCCTCTGCCACCAATGGCACATATCAGAATGGTTATGAGAACCCAATCTCCCATCCGGAAATGACTCAAAGCAACTTGCCGATCAAAGGGGAAGATAGTAACTCCACCGCCTATGGTCGCCCGACGCTGCCCAACGTGGATGGCCTCTCCAATGGGCAAGACAATTCCGTGCGATGGAATGGTTCGTCCAATGGCGAGCCGCAAGATAACTTTCTCATGAATTCCAGTATGGCGAGTGGCCCACACCCCGGCAAAGCGGTAGGTGTTCTGACTGGGAATAACTTCTAGGCCTCGGACGAACCTTCCACCGACACGATGTTTAATGGGTTATATTCGAATGCTACTGGATTTTCTAATGCGACTTCATTCCTCGATAACTGGGTTCATGGCCCATCTGATCCTTTCGATAGCAAAGCACGTTCGTTGTTGGCATTTTGCTGGCCAGACCCTTCTTTGCATACTCCGGAATCAAAAGATACACACGGTTTCGAAGCGCTAAAGGGGTTGCTGACTGCTGAAAACGTCAAACACTTCCTGGGGCTGTACAAGCATTATCACGCGCACTGGCCGATGATTCACATGTCATTCAATCCTATCACGGCCTACGACGGGCTGGTCCTGTCCATGATTTGTATTGGCGCAGTGTATTCTGACCGGCTAGGCGTGCGAGCGGTGCGATGGTTGATGGATTTGGCCCAAGCTTCAGTGTTCCGATCCTCCCGGGTGTACAAAGCCGTTGTTCAGGGCACTCAAGGCAAAACTCAATTAGATGTGCAATCCTGGACCGATATCGAAGAGATACAAGCTTTGGTGCACATTAATGCTCTTTTTGTCTGGCACGGCAATCCTACGCAGCGCAAGCAAGGTCAAGATCACTTTTGGACACTTTCAACTATCGCCCGTGTCTTTGGTCTCCTCAATCCTCTTGCTCCTGGAAACCATGATGTCAGCGCCCTACACCAACCAGGTCCTATACAAGGTAACGAAGTCAATTTATGGACTTGGCGTTCCTGGATCGAGCAGGAAACAAGGACAAGAGTCATGTATATGATCTTCCTGATGGATGTAGCTCTTGCAATCTACTTCAACGCTCAACCGCAACTGGACGCCTTTGATATCAAACTTCCCCTTCCCGCCGACGACGCTGCTTGGGAAGCCAGGACCGAAGAAGAGTGCGCAAACGCACTTGGCCTTCGAGGTCAGGCAGCCCAGGGCAAGAACGATGCCGGGAGTCGACGACCAAAGCAGTTAGGATTTGCCGAGACGCTTCAGTATCTGTATCAAAGTGAACAACTTCCCCAGCGGGCCACGAACATTTACTCCAAATTTGTTCTCATCCATGCTATACACGCTCAGATCTTCAAAATCCAAAGGCAGATGCTTAACATCAATGGGGCTCCCGGTTTTTCTACCAGCGGCACAAGCACTCCTCAGTCACAAAACGACTGGGGGTCCACCGATGGAAGCAGCGGGCATGTTACGCCGGTCGAAGGCATCAGTTCGCAGATATCACATACCCTCCAATTGCTCCGCTCGACCATGTCCGCTCTCGAATCGTGGAAGCGCAACTGGGATGCTGACATGCAAATTCAATATGCGCCCAATCAGAAGCGAATCGGATTCTGCCGAGATGGCATCCACTTCTACTACCTTGCGAAGTTTTTCCTTCGTGGCTCACGTCGCGAGGACTGGGCTGCTCAACCTGATGTTCGATGCCAGCAAGTTTTCCACCTGCTCAAACAAATCAGGGCGCATGTCGCTTCCGATTCAACTTTGAAGGGTATTGATCTCGGGAGCGTCACCACGGTTGATGACAAATATGGCATAGGAGACCTTTGTCTTGACATGAAGCTCCTTTTCACACCCATCTCCGCAAACGCTTGAGAGTGCATAATCTTCCGTCGACTACGTTCATCGGCTTCGGCTATTGGCTTATCCAAGCTTCTACATTTCCACTATCCCAGCATCGAGTCACCTACACATTACTAAAATCCCATTCGAATCCATTAACATCAGTTCGGTCGAAGTTCGTCCAAGTTTCCTACATGGTTTACACTTTTCTCTTTCTCTCAGGCCCGCATACGTAGATCACGTTTGTTGGGCCTTGCATCACACAACGGCGTACGGTTTCTGGCATTTTAAAGAGTGCATAAAAAACGGCGGACACGACGAAACGCCTGGAGGTTTATGTTTGCATTTTACGACCGCTACATCCCCAAAAAGCATTAGAACGGCACCTCACGACGTGCATTTGCCAGGTGCAAGAAAACCTCAGGGGCATTCGCTCATCATAGATATCGACAGGTTCAAGGGGAATATGGGTAGTGCATGACGGGTTCTCATTCCTCGGGTAACTACGTTTTCAGCGGCTGACTCTCTGTTGTATTTTGCACTTTATGGGACGAGAGTCAGCGCAGCTTGCATCCTTCACATGTATATTTTGTTTCACTTCATGGCCATTGTGTCCAGTCATTCTGTTCAGGGTCGGAGCACACGTCTCGACGATTATAAGTATGGAGGAGGGTATAACAATCCCGTGAAATCTCTGGAATGCTACCCTAACGGACTATACCTCCAGAGGGGAAAAAAAAACTGGGCGCCTTATAGATAGAAAATACGTTGAAAGAATAGAAAAAGAAATAGAAAATGAACTCCCGCGTCTCCAGAACAAAGGCTCCCTCACGTGCCCATGTAGTGTCGTTTTGAGTCTTGTGTCGTATTATTTTTGCCCCCTGCTTTACCGGCATTATAGAGAATACTGTATATGCACGTCAAAGTTGTCCCGTGATCCAGTGTGATGGTCCAGGGTTTGAAGCGAGGCTGAGGGGTGAACGGTTTCAACCACGCGCATTCACAAACGCAGCCAGAACGCTAGAAACTCGAGAGACGCACGCCTCCTTCTCTTCCGAATTCGCCCGTCTCAAGCAAAAAAGCCTGTTCCCTCGAGGGTGCGAGTCGTATACCCGGCTAAAATACACAGCAGAGAATGAAGCGCATGTGTGTGTGTGTGTGTGCGACTGCGACAATTGTGTCGCGATATCTTCGCAAGCGAAGAATGTTGGGTGTGTCGGAAAATAACGTATGTCGGAGACTCGTTCCCGATCTGAATCTCCGCCTCGATCTCTCATGTCTCTCCTTGAGAAACCTCCTTGTATCATTTTTTCTTCTGATGTGGGTACTTGGGCTATACCGCATGTGTACACCCATGGTACGTAACTGTAATACCACGCCACAACGGTCTACAACATGTGGCACGACGCGGGTAGACTAAAAGGTACCGTACTCACGAACGCGCACTAAACTAGTGAAGCAACTCTTATCTACCTCTCACTCCAGAACCAAAGAATAAAACAGACAGAGTATGTGGTAAGACCCGCTCTCTGTTCCTCCGATTATCGCTACTACCATTTTTGAACGAGGGAAAGTCGATTTCGAATGTTGAGCGAGTCATAGTACCCACCCAGGCCTATCCCTCCGCGCGAACAACGTTCTATTTACATCTGTCACTGTGGTGCCGTCTTGTTTTACGATCGCCTGTATGAACCTTGCTGTTCTTGCTTTTCTGTGGTTCGCTCGGCGTGCTCGAGGTAGATATGAAGAGAGGCGGTGCAAGTGGAGATTTTGGGTACGAGAGAATAGAATGTTGGTGTTTGTCGAAGTGGGTTGTTGTTCTCTTTTTAACAGACCCTATTATTGTTCCTCCGATACCCGCGGCGTTGGTCGACGATAATAGTCCGAGTCGAATATAGTGTGCTGGGAGAGGGATGTATTTGTGTATACCGACTCCACTATGATGAGGATTGCATGTATTACCGTGTATGCGCTACACGCGGTTGCATTGTACTTGTTATGTCATTGTAGCGTACTTACTCATGGTGCATCCTCTTCACACTTCCTCTTCTTCTCTTTATTCAATGCCAGTGGTGTTTTGTTGAGGATGATCGCTAGAGAGAGTTCCCAGGGTCCTGTCAGTCTGCGTGTCAAGCAAAGGAGGGGCAACCGTCAACGTGAGGGCCGCCATTCTCGAAGGATCAAACATTCGTGGCGTTTTGCGGTTCCAGGGGTGCAGAGCGGCGAGGGCGATTGATTGTGTGATGGAGTTTGGAGAGGCGAAAAAGGGACTCGGGTTACACAACGTGAAGCACATGGAACAGGCTATCCCGGTAGACACATGCACGTAGTATTTAGACTTTCTCGGGAGAGGCTTCTTCTAGTGACATGCATACGGAAGGGAACGTGGGAAATGGCGGTAGGGGTGGTGGCTAAAGTCAGAGTATAAGCAAAGCAGCAGGCAAAAAGCTAAAGCATTAGGTAGTTGAAATGCAAGAGAAGCACGCAAACAGGTAGACTTTTAAAGCAACAGCAGAGTGAATGATGCGCTGCATGGGCAAAGAACCTCGACCCACATGCAAGTGTGGATTTTCCCGTCCCAAGCATTACTGTGGCTTGGCCGCCTGAGGCTCGCAAGGCTCTCACACAGCACATACAACACAATGGCGCAAGTAAACTTGGGTTCTCTTGCCGTGTCATGGGTATTCATTCATCCGCCCTCCTAAGCAGGCAAATGGCTAGAGAAGGGGTGGCCCTGGAACTCTGGAGGGGCTGCGGATAAGACGGGGAGGCGGGTGTGTGATGATGTACAGTGTATCCACGGGTGCAACGTGTGATGTGCGTGCTTGCTGCAGGGAGGTTTTGGAACCACAAGGGAAAATCCGGGGGAAATCCCAAAAGAAAGGACTCGGAGGGAATGGGTGCCCGGGCTGAATACGTATATTATTACACACGCACAGAACAAAAAGGGATAGGAATTGCGAAATACCGTCTGAGCTTTTGTGGTTTCTTGCTTCTCTCCTACCTCCGTTTTGCACTGTGCCTGCTCCATCCCAGAATTTCACCATTCGCTTTTTTTCGGTTCCTTTCCTCCTGAATTCTCAGGTTTTGTTCGGCTTGGTCCGTGACCGTTTCCTTTCTCTTCTTTAGGAGATTGTATCCTCGACATCTTTATCCTTCTGTTTCTTTTCCCATCCTCAAAGGATCTTCGCTCGTGCCGCGCACGATCTTCACTCCACTCTTTTTTTCTTCTTCCCCTTTTTGGTACACATGTAGCGCTTCGGTCTGTGCCTTGGTTCGTTCTCTTACTGAAGTAGCATCACCGGACGGTCGCTTCGGTTGCTTTTTCCTTCTTCCATCAACTTTCTTCTGAGGAGCACGCGGGAGAACCCGGGGGGGGATAAACCTCAGTAAGACATCATGGTGTATTTACGTCCAGGATTTATTGTCGTGATCGTGGGGGTGACGTTGACGGCAGTGTCTACGTTGGTCGTGGGCTTCAGGTATGTATCCAATGCTTAAAGAAGAACGGCAAATGTTCGACATGCCTGACGGATTGGCTGTTAGATACTTCTGCCGTTGGTATCGCATGGGACTAGTTGCCGCCACAGACCACCTCATCTTCGTTGCTCTAGTGAGTTGCCCCTAACGTTAATCACTGATAAAGGGTGGACGTGAGCGAGTGCTAACATGTGCGGGCAGGTATGCACATGGGGCAACACGGTTATAAATTACTACCAAGACGAATCAAGTCGTAGATTTCGACCCTCCCAACTCCGCGATCCCGTAAGTACTGTTTGTGCAATTCGTCCTTTCCGATACGTCGTCACCGCCTCTTCCCTGCCCTCCCCCTCTCCTTCCTTCAACCTTCGCCCAATTACTAACGTACTCGTAGGAGAAGCGCCCCAAGCTCGAGGTTTCCCTGCGTGGCACGCTCGTTACCTGGTACGTCTATCGCATGACGTATGGCGTAGCACTCTGTTTCGTCAAACTAAGCATCCTCTCCTCCTACCGCTCGATTGCCACAAACCGCAGGTTCAGGCGCGTAGTAAACGGGACTATCCTCTTTGTGATCCTCTATACCATCAGCACCACCCTCGCTTCTGCCTTTCAGTGCACGAATCCGGCAGCATCTTACGACACTTCGGCCTACCTCGCGCAATTCGACAAGAGTAGGAAGAAGCCGCTACAGAACGTTAAGTGCTTTAATCCCACGAAACTATGGCTTTTCACCGGAGCCGTGAATCTCTTCACCGATGTATTAATCATGGGCATGCCGATTCCCACGCTGCTGAGCCTGAGAGTGCCCATGAGTAAAAGGCTGGCGCTCATTGGCATCTTCAGTGTGGGTATCATGGCCATTGTGGCGTCCTGCGTCCGCATGTGGGTGATGGCGCTGTGGGCCGAAAGTCCTCAGAACTCCGCCAGGTTTGGAACAGATCTGCTGCTCTGGGGACAGGTGGAGACAAATGCCGGGATTGTGTCTGCGTCTGTGCCGTTTCTGAGGCTGGCGTGGCGCAATAGGGAGAAGGGCTCCGAGAATGGCTCTGGAGGGAGGGGGAAATTTGGCAGGAGGCAGGTTAAAGAGATCATCCAATCTCCTGTATCGAGTCCAGCTCCAAATGGAGAGAAAGAGTGGCCGTCGAAGGGAGGGATCAGAAAGAAAGTTGACATTCACACTGAGATTTTGGATGGGGACGAGAAGGGGCTGAGGGACAACCCGGCATGGGCAGACTTCATCACGGTGCCGAGGGAATTCGAGAGTAGAGGTAGTAGGCGCACTGGTGGTCTGGAGGAGCCGGCGAAAGTCTACGTGACGGTCTGAAGAATGAGGAATGAATGATGGAATGCAATGGAACGATTTTCACTTTCATGTAGGTCAAAAGAAGAGGTTTTCTAATGCGTTTGACGTGAAGAGGGGGAACGAGGAACATGTGCGATGGAGATGTATACATATATGGATGACTTTCTTTAACGTTGTATTTTATTTTTAGTGTCAGTTATGGTTCAGTAGTTGGCCTACTGCGGCCGCTGCTTGATGGGGGATGATTTCACGGTGTACACAAAGTTCGATATGAAGAAAAAAAGGAATTATTATTGTTTGCTATAGCATGGGAGACCTGTGAAGAAGAAGACAGAAGATGGGAGGAAATGATGGCTTGGAGGGGCGCATGAAGTGATTGCATTGCGGGCGCGGCTGCCCCTACACTTAACGAACATGTGAAGTTTCATGTCATCCTTTCTCTTTCCACCCACGGACGGGACAAGGTTAGATGGATGTGCGGCCAAGGCTGCAGAGAGTCAGCAGACAGACAGGCGAAAGAGGAGCGGACCAAGCGTCTGGGCGTTCTGAGGGCAAGGGGTCAGCAGAGGGCGAGAGAGACGGTTGGTTTGGTGGGCCGGAGTCTTGGATGGCTGGCTGTACAATGACTACCGAGTAAGTTACACAGCATCCATCACCATACATGTACACATCTATCGATACCCTCATCCTTCATCAATTGTAGTACAAGAAGTACAGCACGGCGCCGTCATAGTCCAGCACGCGTCGCCCGCTTCGCCCGTTCCCTCGTAGCATCATTGCACAATTCGAGACACGACACACCGGCACCCCGCCAACGCTCGACCCACCCTGATGCACATGACATCGACTCCGAGTCCTTAGAGACCAGTTATTTCACTTTGTACTTATTTATTTCTCCCTTATGTGTCCGCCTTCACCCTTTTTTTTTTTTCATTCACCGTGGCGGTCTCACGTAGCTCCTCCCTTCTCCTTTGCGCCGTTGCCCTCTTCGTCGCTCTCTCCGCCACCCTGGCTTCTCTCCGCTTCGGCATCCGCCCTCTATCAATCACCCAATACCTCAAGCCAGGTCGCATTTCCGTCTCCACCTCTGTCCAGGCCCAGCGCCCGCTTATGAACAGCACCATGGCCCCCGAAAAATACAGGAAGCCGCCCCAGCTACCTCCCAAGTTCATTGCAACTCCGACCAGCTTGATCGATGACACGAAGCGGCTGATCGAGCGGTCGCGCAACGTCCAAGATGCTATCGCGAGAGACATCACCCCCGAGAGCGCTACCTTCGAGAACACCATCTTGCCTACTGCGCGCGATGACAACAAAATGGCCACCGAGTCCCACATCATTGGCTTCTACCAGGCCGTGTCCACCGACAAAGCCCTGCGCGACGCATCGACCGAAGCGGAGAAGCTGTTGGACGATTTCGGCATCGAGTCTAGCATGCGAGAGGATATCTTCAAACTCGCCGACGCTGTTTTCAAGAAGAACGAGACCCTCGATCCCGAATCGCGGCGACTGCTGGAGAGGGACCATAAATCGTTCATCCGGAATGGGTTGAACGTGCCCGCAGGGCCGATACGTGGCCGATTCAAGGAGATTAAGAAGCGATTGAGTGAAATTAGCATCGCATTTCAGAAGAACCTCAACGAGGAACAGGGTTGAGTGTGGTTTACTCCTAAAGAGCTTGATGGCGTGCCTGAAGATCTCGTTTCGTCGCTGAAGAAGGGCGAGGGCGAAAATGAGGGTAAGCTGTGGCTTACTTTTAAGTACCCGGACTTGTTCCCGACGTTGAAGTACGCCCACAATGCCGAGACACGCAAAACGCTCTTTATCAAGAACGAGAACAAATGCAGCGACAACGTGCCTTTGTTCCGTGAAGCGGTGCTGCTGCGCGACGAGGCCGCCCGCATCCTCGGGTACAACAACCATGCCGAATTCAAGATCGAGGACAAGATGGCCAAGTTGCCCAAGACTGTCGATGACTTTTTGGATGATTTGCGCACACGTCTTGCGCCGGGTGGTAAGAAGGAGATTGAGAAGTTGCTTGAGCTCAAGAGGCAGGACTTGAAAGAGCGATCTATTAATGATGGAACAGAGGAGAAGTACTTCCTCTGGGACGCTCGATATTATGACCGGTTGATGCTTGAGAAAGATTACTCCTTGGATCGCCAAATAATTAGCGAGTACTTCCCACTGTCCACGACGATCCAAGGCATGCTCAAAATTTTCGAGGAACTCTTTGGCATGGTGTTTATTGAGATAGTGGGCGAAGATCGTGTTGCTCTCGCAGAAGGAGGCAAGGGCTCAGACATTGTCTGGCATGAGGATGTACAGATCTTCAGTGTGTGGGATGACGAGGGTGAAGGATCTGGTTTCATCGGCTATCTCTACCTCGACCTCTTCCCCCGAGACGGCAAATACGGCCATGCCGCAAACTTCAACCTCCAACCTGGATACATAGATGAGAACGGCAAGCGAAGGTATCCCTGCACAGCCCTCGTCTGCAACTTCTCCAAGCCCACACCCAAGAAACCTTCGCTGCTCAAGCACGATGAGGTTGTCACCCTCTTCCATGAGCTCGGCCACGGTATCCACGACCTTGTTTCCAGGACCACATACTCCAGGTTCCACGGCACAAGCACCGTCCGTGATTTCGTAGAAGCCCCCAGTCAAATGCTAGAGAACTGGTGCTGGACGCCATCTCAACTCCGCTCCCTCTCGCACCACTACTCGTACATGTCCCCAGAATACGTCGTCGATCATTCAATACGAGGCGGCGTACAAGGAGTCATCCGGTGCAGACAAAAAGCCATCGGAACAAATTCCTAATTCCCTGGTCGCCAATCTCATCAGCACTAAGCACGTCAACGATGCGCTCTTCAACCTCCGCCAGCTGCATTTTGGTATGTTCGATATGACAGTGCACGAGCCCAAGAGCCACGAGGAGATTGAGAACTTGGACATTACCACCACCTACAACAAGCTGCGCCATGACATCTCGCAGATCGATGGGCCCGAGGCGCTTGGTGGTGATTGGACCTGGAGTAATGGCCAAGCTACGTTTGGTCACCTCATTGGCGGATACGATGTTGGGTGAATTCCATGCATTTTTTCTTCTTCCTATCCCTCTTCATGTTCCCCCTGTTTTTGTCTATGATTAGTTGCAATTTAGTTGTATGCTAACCACGGCCGCTTATCCAGCTACTACGGCTACCTGTCCTCCCAAGTCTACTCCACCGACATGTTCTACACGGTCTTCAAGGAGGACCCCATGAACGGCAAAGAGGGCAGGCGGTACAGGCACACGGTGCTCGAGCGCGGCGGGTCCAAGCACGAGATGGAGATTCTGGAGGACTTCCTCGGCCGCAAGCCCAGTACCGAGTCGTTCTACAAGGAGCTGGGCATTGCCAAGCAGATGAAACGAATATATCATATCTTGCATCATTACATCTATCACTGAAGCTTCCTGAAATTATGTGCTTAACCCCTCGTTTAACTATTTGCTTGCTTCATGCTGTATCACGTTCGGCAATGTCATGGCCATTTTTCAGGGGCCCGTGTAGCGTGAAGGCAGGAACTTTGCTCCACACTTCCGAGGATTCTTATCGGAACCACACACACGGGGAAGAATGGGTGAGTCTTTTTATTTGGGGAGTTTTCAACAGGCAAGCAAGTTATTTCCCTCCTCCTATTATGTATTTGGGGGCTTCTTTTGGGTCGTACATCGATATGAATCGGACTATCCGTGCCAAGGCTTAACGTTAGTGTTTCGAATCAGCACTTGGGCCGAATCGGCAAATGGGCCACCTCTCACCAACTTCGGGTAATCCTATCCTTGACTTCCACCCCTCATAACTCAACCAATATGGCTCCAATTAACGACGCAATTGAAGAAATTGAATCGCACGGATCAGGCGGTGGTTGATCTTACAGAAAAATCGCGAAGAAATATGGTGTTGCGCGTGAATCGTTGAGGAGACTACACCAAGGGATGAACGCGCCCATGGAAAAGCAGAAACTCCAACGCCGAAAGCTCAACCCACAACAAGAGGCAGAGCTTGTGAAGTACATAGAAGGTCTTACAGCTCGTCGTCTACAA
>KZ805879.1:0-12180 GCA_003073855.1 Periconia macrospinosa
TCCAAAACATCTACTAAACAATCTCCCCAGAAACCTACAAAGGCCTCGCAGCCGGCGACACGCCCGAGAACCTCGGTCTCCGCACTCAAGTCGACCAGCTCCGCAACGGCCGCGGCATTGCGCTCTATCTCGACGTGCACAGCTACGGACAATACATCCTGTGGCCCTTCGGCTACTCCTGCAGCGCCGTCATCGACAACAACGCCGCGTACCGCAGCATCGCCACCCGCGCGCAGGCCGCTATCCGCGCAGTCTCCGGTACGGCGTACACGATTGGCCCGTCTTGCTCGACGCTGTATGCTACCACTGGTTCGTCGGTCGATCACATTGATCAGGTTGGTGGTGCCGGATATGCTTACACGTATGAGCTGAGGGATCGTGGAACTTATGGGTTTGTGCTTCCTGCGAACCAGATTCAGCCTACGGTTAGAGAGACGTGGGCTGGGCTTGTTACTATGGTCCAGGATTCGTAGTTTGCGTTTGAAAACTTGAAATAGGAGGAGGATTCGAGATGTTGAAAGGGAACACTCCCCTTTCGAGTTATGAGTAGTAGTCTAAAAATAATACAACCAAATCTCAAATGTTTTACATCTACGCATGCTATCATATTACCTCATTTATTCGTTTCACTAGCTTCAAGTATCCTAAAACTTTTCTCATGTCGTTAATATCAAACATGTCTTAACAAAAACTGAGTATACTATAATACCTAATATTTTGACCTTTCGCAGGCTACATGTAACTACTTGAAGATCTAAGTAATGCTCTAAGCATATTGATATGCGCGAAAAATTGACCCGCGCTATTCTACGTAGGCACGTTTAAAAGGCGCGTTGCTACTTTAGGTGCTGCCCTGTCTGCCGCGAGAATTGTTAGGGTAGTTAGATTAGCGACTGTTCCGTTATTAGTTTCCTCCGTTTCTGCGGGCTATAATAAGGATAGGCGAGAGGGATAAGAGAGGGATAAGAGAGAGACGATGCGTAAGAGAGGATGTGTAAGGTGTAAGGTGTAAAGTGTAAGCAAAAGAGGATATGTAAAGTATAAGGTGCAGGTGTAAGAGAGGGATATGTAAAGGGCAAAAAGTATAAGAGGTGCACGTATAAGAGGTATAAGAGTACATATGTGTAAGAGGTGTAAGAGGTGCAAGGTGTAAGTAAGAGAGGATGTGCAGGTGCAATATACAAGAGAGGATGTGTAGGTGCAATATATAAGAGAGGATGTGCAGGTGCAATATATAAGAGCGGATGTGCAAAATATAAGTAAAAAAAAATATGTAAGGTGCAAGGTGCAAGAAGTGTAAGAAGAAAGGTGCACGTGTAAAAGGTGTAAAAGAGTGTATATGTGTAAGAGGTATAAGAGGTGCACGTATAAGAAGTATAAGAGGTGCACGTGTGTAAAAGGTATAAGAGTACATATATGTAAGAGGTCTATTAAGAGTGCACATGTGTAAAAGGTATATTAAGAGTGTATATGTGCAAGAGGTATATTAAGAGTGCACATGTGCAAGAGATGTAAGAGGTGCAGGTGCAAGGTGTAAGAGGTACAAGAGGTATAAGAGTGCACTGCACGTATAAGAGGTGCACCTAGGATGTGCAAAGTGTAAGTAAAACATACCGCGCTTTTAGTAGACAAAAGTCGCAAAAAGCACACTTATATAAACCCTATTCTTCCTATTATACTTACATTACATTATATTATTAACTTCGTTAACAGCTTTAATATAACTACGACATTCTATCTCCTATCTTCCTATTAAAACACCTACTTATTAAACACCCTACTAAAAATGCCAGTCCGCATATACGCTAAAATACAAACCTTTTAAAAACCCAACCTAGAATAACAAAACACAAAAAAACAAAAATAAAACGGAATCAGTATATACGTACGCCCTCCCACAAGACAAGACCATCATCATCCCCCCTATACTCTCCTACTCGTCATCCTCCACGCCCACCAACTCACAACTCACCTTCCACAATCTCTTCTCCTTCTCCTCATCGTACACATGAGGTGCATACCCCGGGTCCGTCATCTGCGCACCTTCCTTGACCGGGGGCGCAACATCGCAGTTCTCGAGGTACTTGCCGCCCTTGTGCGCCCACTCGTTCCCAACGGCGGCCCACAGCGTCGTCGCCGCGCCCTGTTCCGCGCTCTTGGCCCTGGTCGCGAGGGTCGGGGTTTGCTTCCACTGCTCGACGAGGTCGCGGGGTAGGTACTGCTGGAGGCCCGACCAGATGCCGCCGGGCATGAGCGACGTGGCGTGCAGGTTCTGCGAAGCGTAGCGACGCTCGATCTCGTTGGCGAAGTAGATGTTTGCCGTTTTGGACTGCCCGTAGGCTACCATCGGGTCGTAGATGCCTTCGAGCTTGAGGTTGTCCAAGTGGAGGTCCGAGAAGCGGTGGCCGCCCGACGAGACGTTGACGACGCGGGAGGGGTACGAGGGAGTGGCTGACGCGAGGAGGGAGGGTTTTACGAGCTGGAAGAGCAGGAAATGCGCGAGGTGGTTGGTCCCGAATTGGAGTTCGAAGCCGTCGGCCGTACGCCCTTCGGGCGTGCTCATGACAGCAGCATTACAGACGAGTAACGACAGCTTGTTGTCGCTTTTGGCGAGGAATTCGGCCGCGCATTTTCGCACGCTTTCGAGCGAGTTCATGTCGAGGTGGATGAGTTCGATGGTGCCTTCGGGGTGGAGGTGGCCTTGTAGCGCTTTACTAGCCTTGGAGAGGTTGCGCACTGCGCCGAATACGCGCATTCCTGTTGCAGCGAGCGCTTTGGCAGTTTCGACGCCAATGCCAGACGATACTCCGGTAACGAGAGCTACTTTGTCTTTGAGTACGCCTTCGAGACCTTCGTCTTTGACGATTTGCAGGGCTGTGGGACGAGCATCACCGGGACCGGCGGGGTTTGCGTGGGCGGCTGCGTAGCGAGACATGGTTGTTGGTGCTTGCTTTACTGTCTTTGTATCCCTTGAGAGCTGTCCGGTTTTGGGGATGGAAGACAGATGTTGGTATTGGCAGAGCAGAAATGAGGAGGAACCGAGGAGTCGAGCTTCAGTGGTGATTGATGTGGATGGGTATGACCTGCAAGCATCAAGCGCGAGGCCTACTTATAGACGAGGAAGTGGCACAAGATGAAGTCACTCCTGTACATGATCAAATAAAGGTGCATGTTGTTAAATGCCGGGGTTGTTTTTGTCCACTTCCCACCTTTGGATGGCTTTGCGCGATGGGAGAGGCTCAGTCCATCTGTGGTGACTATCTGAAGTCATAATGGGAGTAATATGTACGCTTTTCGTCCGCGCGGCGCACACGCACGCGCAGTTATACGTGAAAAGATGCGTGAAGTTGAAATTTGTAGCGGACTTTAGATATTTCCGATGGCATTTCTGTAGACTTAGCATGGTGGTGAGAGGTGATGGAGCATAGGCTAGTCTTGATTGAGAAAACTAACGACTGAGGGCGCAACGTCCCAAATGCAGGAGTTAGTTAACTTAGGCGTCTTAAAGCCGATTCTGTTAGTATAAAATGCTTCTTGTAAGACAGTATAATGACGCCAGCAACCAGCAAGCGGATGCTATTTGTAACTACTGTACAATGCATAAGTGTACCGGGTGTTCGAATTAGTTAGTTACTGGTGTCGGTTGTACAAGTAAGTATGCGCGAGGCTCCCTAGCTTTCTTTTCAACGACCCATGGTTATAGCCGTCACGGTGAAACATTCACTTGTGGACTTGCTTTCATGCGCGGGTTTTCTTCCGGGTCAAGTCTCGCAGGATGATTCCGCGCGCCAAAGCAGGAGAGCCTCACTCTTCGCTACGTCTTCGCTACGAGTGCAACACACGCCGGAAGAGCTAAAATATCGGGGTGTATGGAGAGACAATGCGTCAGAAGCGCACGCACGCACGCACGGCACGCCCATGGGCGACAATGGATTTCAAGGCTTGGTGGTTGGGTGAAGAAGGTTCGGGTCAGCGGTCAAGTGCGCGCGCGTTGGTACGGTTTTGAATGCGTCATTTGCTAAAGCAGGAAGGGCCATGCGGGAATCGCACTTGGCTCAACATACAGTAGAAACACAAGTTCAGGTACCAACTTATACATGTATAGCCCCTAACATACCCCCAATATTCCCATGGGGTACTTGATGACTCCATCACCCCCGATACAGGCATCCAACGCCAAGAATTGGGCTGAGAAAACGAGAAAAATCAATTGCTCCCATCGCACTTGATGCGATCTGCGTACAGTGGTGGAGATAAGACAGTAAAAAGAAGAAGAAGAAGAAAAATGCAGTCAAGTCTCCATCTCAATGGGGCCGAGCCTCCGGTTTACCAATGCATGTAGTGTATAAGACCGTTGCGACCATCCAATTGATATTTGAAGACCATGGCGTTGAAAACAAGATGGGGCTTCCATCTCGCCCAATTACAAGGTATAAGCTTCTCCACACGCTATCCTGTGCCCAAATGCGTGCGAAGATGTAAGTGTTGCTCCCGGGGCTCTCTGTTGATTGTAATTTCGGTGTGTGGCGGAGGGCTCGCGGGCTCAGATTTTCTCTCCGCCATTACTTTTGGCGGTCGGCGGCCGGTCTACGAAGACATATTCAGCGCTGCGGTCAGAAGAAGGGGTCTCTGGCAGCGGCGCACCTGAGATGTTTTCCTTTTGTCGGCTCGCCATGGGGCTAGCCTTGTCATTGTTGGGGAAGGATCCCTGGGTGGGGGTGCGGCGCTGGCTGTCTTTGCGGCGGGGAGGGGAGCTCTTCGCTAGCTTGAGACGCTCCTCAGTCTCGCGCAGCCTCGCTTCTAGGGCCTCGAGCTCCTGGGAATGGCTGGAGACGACTTGCTTCCTGAGTGGGTGTGTCAATCGAGCTGATTTGGAAGGGAGATGGACAGCAAAGGGTCGAGTACACACTTTTGATGCACGTTCTTATCGAGCATGTCAATGCCGCCGTCCAACCTGAACAGATCGTCGAGCTCTGACATGAAGTTTTGTGCTAGGGTCCTGTGAAGGTGAAGCGCGTGTGAGCGGAGGCCATGCGACGGGAGCGCGACAGACTTACGATTGCGGACGGTTGTTTGGCTTCCAGCCGTGGTCTGGGTCGTCGACGGTGTATTGCGACTGGGCGGGTGCGGAGGATGTCATTGTGTGTGATGGAAATGTTATTTTTTTAATAAAAAAAAAAAAAAAAAAAAGTCTAGAAGTGTAGTGCTTCTGAGAAGGCAGAGAGCAGAGAGTAATGTAATAGAGCAGGCGGCAAGGCAGCAAAGCAAGCAAGGCGGCGGTGCAGTGGTGTTCTTGTACAAGTGAGGAGGGTGAGGAGGGCACGAGGGAGGGCGCGTTTAGTTCAGACGTTTCAAATGCGGGACAGGGTCCTGGCTGGGGGAAGGCAAGCAGGTTAAGTAAGTTAGGTACCTTGGTACTAGTAGGGCCAGCAAGCAAGCAAGCATGAGAAGACGGTCCTTTGATGAGATATGGACTGATGAAGATGGGCGGTTGGGGCAGACTAGTAACTTATGCAATTATATTCCTGTGGAAAAGGAGGTGGTCCGTCCTTGAGGGGTACGGTACTCGACCTCGTCTTCGCGGGCCATCTCCTGAGATGCTTACTGACTGTGACGGTGACGGACCATGGAATGCTCTGCTAAGTTGCTGTGCGGTAAGTACATAACTTACTACATGTTGCCTACGTGCCTGCCTACATACAGCACAGCGTTGGAAGCTTGATGTCAAGGTTACAGGTGGTCGCCGCCCGTTTTCAGGTACGCACACCATTGGATCAGCATCGGACAGTGCATGCTCTGATTCGCAATGATTCGTTTTTGGGTCCAACATGCAATGTCCAAGTTGATTAATTAAACAAAAGAAAGGCATGGCATACCTATTCCCAGCTCCCCACAAATTCACGCCCGCCTGCCAGTTGCCCCTGGACGCACAGGCACAGGCACAGGCACAGGCAGCTTAGCTTGTCCTTGTCGCCTCTGTGCCCAAACCAGCTCTAGCGCCCACTAGTGTCCAAACCATTCCTTTTTCTGACTAGCCATCCGCACGTGCCTATGCCAAGACCCCTCTCGCTTCGCCCTGCCCTGATTGGAAGAACCGCTGCCCTCTGCTCTTGCGCCGTCGCCGGTCCACTGCCCAGTCAACTGGTCACGGTCTTTCTACTTGCAAAACACCAAACGTCGTCGACCATCCCAAAATATCCATCCGCCCTCGATCCATCATCAAACGCCACCGCGTCGCATCTCCCGAGACTCTGCTCTCCCTCCCCCCGTCGTATGCCTCGCCACAACCGCCTGCTCAGTGGCATCGCAGGCCTCTGTCGTGCTGGCTCCCCTCTTCCAGTCGCCGTCCAGTTGCCCGCTGCTGCTGCCCGGCATCAATCGTGGTGGCATGAATACTAGCTTGACCGCCTACACCCACCTCGAGTCGCTCCTGCTCTTCCAGTCGCTTCATGCCCATGGACTGGACCCTCAGGTCTTCAGCAACATTTCAGAGTTGCTCAAGACCAACCCACACATTACCCAGAATCCCACATTTCAGAGTGGTCGTCTGAGCCCCGATGCCTTGCGCAACTTTTACCTGCACAAACTGAAAGAGGAGATCAGGAGTGAACAGGCTCAGCAAAATGATGATTCTTCTGCCGCTCCAAATGGCAAGAACTCGCGCAAGCGAAAGGCTCCCAGTCCCACCTTGCCCACCGTCCAGGAATCCGCGCAGCACTTGCACCTCATTCCAAAGCTTGTCAACAAGCTGTACGCGCGTTATCGGTCCGCCATTGCAGAGGAAATCAAGCGGGATGAAGACCAGTACGAAGCCTTACAGCGCGAGTTGCAGGGTATCAACCGCGGTCTCTATGACGAGCAGTTGATAAAGAATGCCAATGCGCATTCCAAGCCAGCTCCACGAAGTCCACAGCCCCCGAAACATTCACAATCGCTGCCACAGCAGAATGCTGCGCCGTTGAAAACCTCTCCTGTTTCCGAAAGCGCGCCGGTTGCACCTCCGCCAGCTCGTGTTCCAACAGATGGCCTTCAACAACAGCAGCAGCAGCAGCAGCAGCCGCCGTCTCCAAAACCCTCGACGTTGCCCCCCGTGCAAAATGGACCGTCTCAACCAGATCAAAATACGAAGGCGGCATCCAACACCCCGCGCAACAAGAAACAGCAGTCTGCCGTGAATGTACCTACATCGCAACCAGCTCTTGTCCCCGGTCCTGCACCGTTGCAGCAGAATCGGCCGCCGTCTCAACCACCTGTCCAGCCACAGATGTATACAGCGCCCCACCCTCCAATTGTAGGGCCCACTGGATCACCGTTCCTTCATCGTCCGCCTTATACCCAAACTCAAAATCAAGCGCAAACTCAAACTGCACCCCCTCAGGGCAGCCCGCAACCCCACACTCAAGGCCCTCCTTCCCATCCACCTCACCTCCAACCGCAACCAATACAGCCTTTCGGACCGCATTACCCCCCTCCTCATGGCACTCCGTCGCAGTATTCCCCTACTCATGGGCGATTTTCAGGGTCTCCGAGTGTGCAGACGCCACAGCAGCATAGGAACTTCCCGCCATATTCTGGTCATCTGCCGTATCATCCACAATCGCACCAATCTGGGCAGCCTCCTCCCCAAGGAGGATTCATGTTGCCTCCATTTCAGGTTTCTCCCCAGGACCCGTCACGTGCTCACCAGCAACCTGCTCTACCACCGCATTATCCTCCGGTTTCCACTCCTGTCAATGCACGGCAAACTGCCAGAGCAACGCCTCAATCCTCCAATGCTGGTAGACCAAATCCTCCTCTCCACCCCCTCGTCACTCAGCAAAGGCATTCTTTGTCGACTCCCACAGGAATGCGCACGCCAATCAGTGCATTCTCTACGCCACGATCTGCAAAATCGACTATCAAAGGGTCGGCGAGAGCCTGGGCTACGCCAGTTCAAGTGCCACGGCCGACAGTGGATGATATTGATGATTTTGTTGCCCCTCAAACAATATCACGGGACGAGCCATCGCAACCAGACCAACCGAAGGCAAAACCTACTCGCAAGTCAAGAGCAAAAGGCAAAGCAAAAGAGAAGGAACAAGAAAAGGATGCAGAGACCGAGTCCAAGCCGGAAGCCGGACCGGAGGCGGAGGCTGAACAGGCGCCCGAGGAAACGGTCCCAGAGATGGAAACACGCCAAGGTAGATCTCGCCGGAAAGCGCCAGCTAGAAAACCGAGACCCGGTAGTATCGCGTCGTCGCATGCTGGTAACTCTACGCGAGAGAGAAGCAGGAGCCATTCAATACTATCACACACTGAGACGGTCGCCGCTGATAATGAGTCCCAGCTAGGCGACCGAGTGAAGTCGGAACGTGGAAACTCAATTGACGTAATTGAAGAAGACGCGGCATCGACACCTCAGATGACAACCCGCAGGCGTGGTGGGACCCAATCGGTGCAGCAAGCTACGAATAAACGAAAACGAAACGGACGTGAACCTACACCTGAAGAGGCAGACGAGGAGTCTCACACTCCAGGGATACCTAGGACAGTGATTGCACCCCGGCAGTTTTCACGCATGTGTGCTCCCTTGATGCAAGATATCAGCTCACACAAGCATGCGTCCATCTTCACTACGGCGGTCAGGGCAAAGGATGCAGAAGGTTATTACGAGATCATCAAGCGCCCCACTGATCTCAAGACGATTCAAAAGGGGATCGCGGCCGGGGCGAAACAGGTGGCTGCAGCCGTCAGTGGAGATACGCCAGCCGGTAGTCCCGGTGGTGGAGGAGCCATTGTCGAGCTGCCGATGAATGTGGACAACATTCCGCCCAAGGCGATTCTCAACTCAGGGCAGCTAGAGAAGGAGCTCATGCGCATGTTTGTCAACGCGGTCATGTTCAATCCGGGCGAGGAAGGAGTGGTGGAGGATGCTAGAGAGACGTTTGAGTCTGTGCAACAGGCTGTATCTGCTTGGCGAAGCATTGAGCGCGGAAGCGGCAGGATGGAGGTGGAGGAGACGCCGCCGGTGCAGGACGAGGATGTGCCTACGGCTTCCAAGCGAAGGAAGCTGTGATGATTGATACCAGATTAATGGAATACCCTTATCTATTTCAAACCAAGGGCAAAGTCTAATTGTGATGTTGTTGTTTTTTTCTTTTGTTATTTTTTACAAAGGTAAGTATCGAAGATGTACACATGTCATGTATGGCACGGGCCTGCCCTAAGAGGCGATCAATCGAGTCAAAGCGACCAAGCCATGTGGGCCTGACCTCAGCTCTCCAAATCAATCATTCTTCCTAACCTAACCTCTCCTCTCCTCTCCTCTCCTCGTCTCGCAACCGCCAAACGGTCACGCTGGTCGTGACGGAATCACTGTGACGGCGCCTTTTCCACCGAACCCGGATCCTGTAATATGGGCACGTATTGCTGTATTTGTATTGTACATGTATCGCAATAGCATAGTTTAGCAACCAAGCTCGTATCACCAACCACGTACCGAATACACGCCCGCCACCCCGCCCACCATGCAGTCGTCTTCACCTCCTCCGCAGACTCCCACCGTCCAACGCCCGGATCCGTACGGGGAATCCGACGACTCGGACGGCTCCCAGGCGACACTGCAGCGCCGCTCTCCCTTGCCTCCGCGCGCCGCAAAGTCACCAAACGCACCTGAACCCACCCCCCAGAACTACTCGCGCCCTGCCCTCTCGCGCGACGATCAAAGCCAAACCCAGACCCAGACCCAGACTCCGACCCAAAACCAGAGCACCCATCGCCGGCAGCGCTCACAGGGTTATTTTGAGCCCAGCTTGCCCTCGAATCAAGCCGCCAGCATGTCGAACCCAACCCACCTCGATGCATCGCGAATCGCCGCCCAGACCGCCATGCACGGCCAGAGCCCACAGCACATTCGAAAACGATCAACCACCATCCCCGAGCCCGGCAGCACAGGGCCCGCGACGAGGCCCCCCACAAGTCCACCGCCGCTCCCCGCCGCTGGAGCCCACAGCGTGACTTTCAAGACCAATGGCATGACCTATCAGAATGGATTGGCTGGAGGAAACAGGATGGCTGCCACGGCTGCCGCAAACGTAGCCTTTCCCAGGAGCCCACTGCACTCGCCCAACATGCAGCAACAACAGCAGCAGCAGCAAGAAATGGGGTCACCAAAGCCTTCTACGCCCGAGCCCTCGCAAATGCCCAGGACAAAGGAGAAGAGTAAAATGAAGCTCTTCTCGAAGCCCAAGAACATCAAGGTCGAAAAAGGCAAAGACATGGTGGACCCACGAAACCAGGCACTGCCCTCACCTGGGAAGATTGGACTGGGCATGCACAGTTCGCAAGCTTTGAATCGCATGATGATGAACCAGTCCACCACGAGCCTCGTCGAGCCCAGCATCAGCAACAGCAGCGGATTCAATAGTAGCGGTGCATCGTTATATTCGTCCGCCAACGGCTCAACGTCAACTCTGGTCCCTCGCAATGAACCGCAAGAGAAGGACAAGCACAAACACCACTTTTTGTCGCGCAAAACCCACAAGATCAAAGAGAAGGACGAACACAGCTTACCGTTGTCGTCAGCTAGCAGCACGTCACGGCCTGTCGATCCTAACGCTCCTCAATCACTCTACAATTTCGCGGCGCCTGCATCCCCTGGTCATTCAAGCACGTTCGGTGCATCTGTGACAGGTCTTGACCTGCGACATGGCGGCCGCAACCTGCGACGAGCTAAAAAGGAGGAAAAAGCCGCTGCCTACCTAGATGCCTCGCTGGACTCGGCATACCGCGACAGGAAGCAGTCATTCAGCACCGAGAGGTCCGACTGGCCGTCCGTGGGCAGTGGGCCTTCAATGACCAGTCTTGGTACATCTGCTGGCACAACTCTACCCAACACCAACGACATGCTTAACCTGGGCAATTCTTTTGGGATTTCTGGAATGTCGCCCGACGATGCCTGGCCGCTGCTCAAGGCACGCGTGCTGCTCATCTTCGAAGGAGAAGACCCACGGCCGCCTGTCGAGGATTTCAATGCCCTCGTGATTGTGCACATTCGGCGATGCATCCAGAAGCGGTCGCCTATTCTTCTCATTGAAGACCTCAACGAACTCCTCATGACTGGCTTTGGCTCGCTCGATCAGACCCTACGCCACGTCCCAGACGACCGGCTCGTCCCCCATCTCGTGGTTTTGTGGATTGCCGTCTTTGCCTCTATTCTTCCCTTCATCCAGGCCGTCTTCCTTCCCTTGGACCTCGAATTCCGCGGCTCGGGCATCATGTCCTCCACCGCTGCCGCCGATTTCTGGGGTGTCCTCCTACCTGACGAGATGAACACCAAATCCCCCGAACACAAAAACATCCCCATCCTCGGCGAGCTCGAAGTCCGCCGCATCACGCTCCTCATGTTCCGCGACACCGTCATCCTCCCCCGCTACGACACCCTCATGGCCATCTTCTCGCGCCTCTCCCTCGAGAACCTCAACGTGGGTCTCGAAGCGCCCTCGCCCATCCCCAACGCGCGCCCGGGCACCGCAAGCTCCCAAGACATGCTCCCGCCCAGCAGCATCCCGTCCGCCTCGCACAGCTCGGGCGGCTACCTGGAATCCACCACCTCGGTCACATCTTCAACCTTCGCCTCGTCCTCGCGATCCCGCGCCACGTCCAACACCTCCGCGGGCTCCTTCTCCGCACACTCAGTCCACTCCAACCCAGCCGCCGCCGCCGCCGCCGCCAACATCAGCAACAACCTTCTCCTCCCCGAAGCCGCGCTCCCGCCCTCGATGCGCAGCCAGCCCATGAACCTGGACAAGGTCACGGAAACCGTAGGCCGCATGCTGCAGTGCGTCAGCGTGCTCGTCAGCTTACAAAGCGGCGACGAGGCCCAGGAGAAGATGGGAAGACTCAACAAGGAACTGAAGTATAACTGGCTTGGTCGCGGTAGGACGGGACGCCAGCGCCAGGGGTTCGTGGGTGCCAGGAGGGGTGGAGCGGGGTTGAATCTTGCCGCGGGCGGCGTGGCGGTTCCAGGGCTGGGGGCGTAGTTGTTTTGGGTTGTTGTTTTTGGTTTTTCTGGTTTGCGGGTGAGCCACGTGGGTATGGATATGGAATGTGTGTATGTGTGTATGTATGATATTTTTGTTCGAGGTTTGGTTCATATGATGGGATTTCCTTTTTCTTTTTTGGTTTTTTTTTTTTTTTTTT
>KZ805880.1:0-12147 GCA_003073855.1 Periconia macrospinosa
ATTAGGTTCGATACGAGGATGCTAAGGAGCTATCTCTCGTGTAACCAATCTATTACTACTACGTACGATACTTAGGTGGTTCTGGGCGGATTACAAGACGTTGTGTACAGGACAGAAGCAGTGCAGAGAAATGAAGAAAATATATAGGGGGAGTAGTCCGTGCGTCGGCACGGACTCGGACGCTAATCGGAAACAGGTCAGTACCAGGAATTAGCCGTGTGGCTATCAGTTGCGCACGTGACGGGTTCGATTCGGGAGCGTTTCGGGTCAGGGAAGGATGACTAAGCGTAATGAATGCAGTAAAGGTTAGTCATCTCATTGTGTCAGGTTCAGGGGAGGATACCGTGACACTATGCTATACTAACTATACGCTTTATAGTATATTTATTAAAGTACTTTAACTATGCGAAAGTAAGCTTATTTATTATTTAACTATTCTTAGAAAGCTCTATTACTTATTTAGAAGGTAGTTAATTCTTTTTATACTATATAGATAAGTAGTACTTACCCCTAAAAATAAGAAAAGATAGAATTACCTATTTAGTTACGTTAACGCTTTAAATTATAGTAACCTACTTCTAGTTGCCTTATTAAAAAAGCTTTACTTTTCTTTAACGCTTAAATAAAGTAATAACTAAACCTATTAATATTATACCTATTATAAAGCCTAACTTATTAAAGTTATATATATCTTTATTAAAGATACTATGCTTAGCTTTAGTATTTTTTATATAATAGAACTAACTTTTAATAAGCCTTAGATTCTTACATTTTACTTTCTTATAGTTGTACTTTTAACTAAAAATTACTTTAAGCTTATTATAGCGCTTAATATACGCTAAGGCCTACTTTTTACCTACTAGGTCTTAGTTACGTTTAGCTAGTAAGAAATTAGCTATAGATTAGATATTTATAAGCCTAGATAAAAATCCTTACTTATCTTAGTTAAGTAGCTCTTAGAAAATTACCCCTTCTTTATAGAAAGTAAGCTTTATTAAGTTAGGCGTGTAATTACGTTAAAAGGTTTTTTTAGTGCGTTAATTACTAATTATTAATTAAGAAACGTTATAAATAGCTGCAGCGCGTTGCTATAATAGTATTGCGTTTTATTTAATAGCCTAAAGTATAAGCTATATTTTAGCTTTTTTTAACTTTAGTAGCTATTAAGGTTATTAAGCTATCGCGTTATACTATTAATAATAATATATTTTAGTGTAGTCTTAGTAGAGTGATTGACTCGCATGCCTAATTAACTCGCATGCCGATGACGTTATAGCCTTATATATATATATTTATAGCTTTAGGTTACTCTTAGTTTATTATAATTTATTTAGGCTAATTTATATAAAATAGAAAGGCTAATTTTAGCCTATAAAACGCGTTTCGTATTTTTTAATTAGCGTTATAATTAAATAGCGCAGAATACTAATACACCTTTAGCTGCTGAAACGTCGCAACCCGACGTGTCAACCCCCAGTACATATGGATAAGACTCCACGCAGGCTTTGTTCCCGATTCGTTAATAAGATGGGGGAAGTCACGCGTAGCATAGATTTGTGTCAGCACTTTATCATATAAATTACTTATGTATCTATCTCTGATACCAATCTTTTAATACTCGCTATCTACACTATCTAGTCTAACATTAACATCATCATATCGAAGCGCGCGTTGTCGGACGGAGTCTAACAAAGATCAAATGTTATTAGCGTCGGCTGAGGTGGGGGAAACTGGCCAATCGCGTAACCAGATGGGCACACTCGAGCGTTACCGCCCGCTGCGGTCTCCATTCTTTCAATAAGTTGCGCAAGACCACGTGACTTTCAGCGATGTTTTCGTATCGCGCGGACATATGAGATAGACTGTACTTCTTCTTCTTCTTTTAGGTTGTGTGATTTGACATTTTGAGCATATCTATAGTAGGAGAGCATTGTCAGATCGATCTGCATATTAAATCTGCGGCGAATATGCACTAGCTAACTCTCGAGAACGAAATCGGGTGCTGCGGGCTGCAGAGATATATACACACACGAAATCTTACACCATATAGCGATAATTTGATAACTGGGAAAGAAGTTTTAGAAAGAAGCCAAAGAAGGGTAAGAAAGCGATAATAGCGGCAATTATTGAGCCAGAAGATGCCCCCGCAGATGATGCCCCCCGCCCAGAAGAGGCATACCTCGTCTTCATCACCATTTTTCGCTAGACTGGTTGACTACAATATTTTTCTTTTGTCCCGTGGCTAATACTAAACGTTTCTACATCCTTCGTGATAGAGATAAGAGTAAAACAGAAAGCACATCTATTTCCAGCCCAGTGAACATCCAGTCAATATCATACCCTACCTTGCATTATAATACCACACAACTATATGTAAACTCTATCTATGAATTAACGTACTTGTATAGCGGGCTTGAAGTTAGTTAGATCTAAATAAAGTGAAACAGTAGTCAAAAGCTTCATCTATGTACTTTAGATTGTGCTTAATTTTGTCTGTTAGTTGATGATTGCTATAAAATAAGAGAGGAAAACTAAAATTGGGTTTTGGCTCAACGCTCACAGGGATATTTTTTCATCTCCTAAGATGAACGCAGAGTATGTCGAAGTCGTGCACATATATAACTCCTCAACACGCAGAGAAATTTATACAAACTTTATACGTACATGACAATACAGCAATGAGATTAATAATAAAAGGAAGCGCAGGAACAAAGAAATCGAGTTACAGCAACCTTAGCCCTACCCCACTACCATGCACGAGGAAGCTTGAACCAGTCGTTCTTCAGAGCTTCCCTAGCTGAAATCCGCTGTTTCGGGTCGGGCTTTAAGAGCTTTGAAAGAAGATTAGCGAAAAGAGCGAGCTCACTCTCAGTGACCTTGCCGCGGTATTGTACGGCGGGATGCTCGCTCTCAGATATCATCTGACAAATCGCTTCACGTATAGATACCTGTTCATAATCGGGATTATTGGCATTCTTAGAAGAGTCGAGAAGCTCTTTGATGTGTTCGATAAAATCTTCAGGTTGCTCATACTTTGTGTTGAAGAGTTGTAATCCGAAGCGTATCTCGAACAGCGTGCAGCCCAGAGCCCACAAGTCGTTCGCTTGGCCACTGGACTGGATTTCCAAGACTTTTTCAGGGGAAGAATACGCTGTGGATCTTCCGATATCGGCAGGAGGCTGAAGGTCGCTGTAGGAATGACTCAAATCAGTTAAACAGGCCATTCCCCGGGTGAGTCCTCGGGATGATTCTTCGGAAAAAGCTTTTTCCCAGTCAATGGGCTCAACCAAGTATTTCGGAGTGGTTTGCAGATCGTACGCTTGCCCGGACAGATTGAGAACTTCGACAGTCTTGGGGGTGCCTAGAATGTCAAGTACTTCAGGTTCAGTCCTGCCATCTAAACCAAAGACAGGGGTGAATATCTTCGCCGGTTGGAAGTCTTCAGTGGTTAATTGTTAGCCTGAAAGCTGTGATAGAACGGGTTCGATAAAATTAAGTGGTAAGAGGAGGAAGCCAGGATCGGGGATACATACCACCATGGCAGAGTATGTGGGTGTGGGCGTGAATTACGGCCAGAGCCTTTGTTGCCTGAAAACACATGTTCCGTAACTTCGCAGCAGAATTTTCGCAATTTGGAATGGGATAGAACCCCATCACAGAAGGGCCCAATACTTGATACACGTATACATTATGGTGTCCGTTGGGTCCATCAATCTCAAATGAATCGATGTAGCTCAAGATACAGGCGCGGGAGAGAATCTTCGCGCGCAATTCACCAATGTAATCTTCCCTGGAAAATTTCGCGATTCGTATCTTCACTGTGACATATTTTAGCGTTTCAGCGGTTATGTCGCTACAGAGCCACGAGGTGGAATGTAGGTCGTGACCAAGTTTGTGAATAATTTTGTAGCGCTTGCAGATCACGTCGTTGAGATGGACTGGGTGATAGCCTCGTGAAGTATAATTCAAGATATGCTCCGTTTTCGAAATCGACTGTTTCTCTTCAAGCTCTAGCCCGATATCGCTAGGATGGGCCATTTGATGATTTGATGAGTGAGTCTGCCTCAAAATATCGCTTTTGATAGTTTTTAGAGGACGATGCTTCGAGTAACAGGAACAGATAGTTATTGATGATTGCGAGAGTTACAAAGGAACTGTGGGTAGAGCTGTGAACTGGATTTATTCATAGGAATCCTGGCTTTATACATGAGGGTGATGTGAGTCAAGGATTATAGTAGCGTAGTGAGGCTGACAGCGCGCACACGTATTACAAGCAATGTAGCCTCGTACCACTTGAATGTAGCAGATTAAAGTGATAGATTGAGAGCTTTGATAACTTGGTAGGCCTAAGTTTATGGGAAGTTAAAAGACGGCAGACCTCAACATAAGCTTTTAACGCAGCAGTCAAGTCATGAGCGAATGAACAACCACAAGCGGAGTATGGTAAATGAATTCTACCACATCGCCTCATTTACCCCTTTCAAATGCCTATCCTGACCTAAGATTTCGCGTAACTATTGATCATGCGGCTGGCACATCGTCCATGTATCTCTCAGAGGTCTTTGCTTTCACAATGTTTGTCACACCAATATGTCGAATAAGGACAGTGTTTAACCGAACCGGGGAGGTTACAGTACACTATCAGTGTCTTAATACGGCGAAATACGGGTTTTTTTGCGGGACAATCTTTCATTTAGGGTATAAAGCAAGTATATCACGGGTATATGGTCGGAAAACCAGTGGCCCTATTTAAGAAACCAAAGTGTGCGACTCATGCAGCAAAAGCCATTGTTCGGTAGAGCAATGTGGACACACAAATTATTAATGTTTCTGGAGAAAAAGCCACATTAAATAGAGGAATCCGGAGATGGCGCAAGCTATTAAATTTTGGCTACCTGCGGGACATTATATCGTTTTTGTAATACAGCTGGACTGCCTTTTTCTTCCCCTTCTTTTAGCTGTCCTTTTAGTCTACATAGGTAAGGATGCCTAGTGAAGTAGACGCGAAGATCCAAAATAGAGATTGCTGGGCAGCGTGATGGGAACAGCTTCATCGACTGGGTCAAGGCTGCAAGGCGACCAAAATTGCATAAAGATAGTACAACATGAGAAGTAACCGAGAATCGATGCGCGTCGCACACATTTGTGTACAATTTTGCCATATATATACAGTAGCAACTACCTCGCAATAAATATACATAGGTATGAAACGTTACTCGTTAGCTCCGACCTTCCTCTTGTGGATCGTTCTTTCCGTTTTCCAACACCACGCACTCCACTTATCCGCATTCTTCAAACGACATCAATCCTCGAGACCCCCTTCTCACCAGCCTGCTCACCATGTGCCACGGCCTTAACAGCATCATCCTCCAGCGCTCCGCTTAAGCCAACATCCCTCCTCGCTTCTGCCAACAGCACCGCATCTTCCGCCCCAGTACGACTTCCAAACACGCGATCCATCTCCTCCAACGTTGCTCCCTTGGTTTCCGGCAATTGAAAGTGCACCCAGACCATACCTCCAGCCAAGAACACCGCGAAGAAGATATACGTGCCCCAAGCCCACGTCTCCAACATGGGCGGTACATAGAACGCGACGGCGAAATTGTTAAGCCAGTTCGAGGATGCGCCAATGGATGCGCCCTTTGCGCGAATAGATAGAGGGAAGATCTCGGAAACGAGAGTCCAAGAGACCGGGCCCCATGTTGCGCCGAACGCCGCGATATAGATCCAAATGAACGCGACGACTACCCAGCCCTGCGCCGAGTATGTGACCCAATCGTGGCGGAATTTAGCGACCATGATGCCTGCGATGACCATGGAGCAGAGCATGACCAGGGAACCGACTTGAAGCATGGGCTTGCGACCGAACTTATCGATGACGGCCATGGCGGGGAGAGTGCTGACGAAAAAGACGACGCCCGTCACGCCGGTTGCCAGGAGGGCTTGTGTACCACCTGTAAGACCGATGGAAAGGAATATGTTCGAAGAATAATATATTATTGCGTCGATTCCCGACCACTGTTGAAAGAACATCACGAGCCACGCTGTAGAAACTCTTTTGAAGTTATCCCAGGTGCGGATAATTTGGTAGTACTGCGCGAACTCGCGGGCCAAAACGCTGGCGGATTCTTTCGCGGCGAGGTGGGGGAAATGTTTAGCGAAGTTTCGCTCTTCAAACAGGGCCTCGGCTTTAATTTCCTTGTATTCAACCTGCACCAATTCATGGTCGCTAGGAAGTTTGCGGAGGGAGGCGAGGGTGGCGAGGGCTTCTTCGTCACGGCCTTTTTTGACGAGCCAACGCGGCGAGAAGGGGAGCCACCAGATGCCGACTGCTAGAATAGCGGCGGGAATACCTTGGATGATGGAGGGCAGCATCCAGGCGAGATTGCTTTGACCTTCGTGGATCCCGCCGATGAAGTTGCTGATTTTCATTAGTGGGACGTTGACGGTTGGAAGACTACAAGGAGGGAAAGACACTTACGACGCGTACCCAATCCAGAACGAAAGCATGATTCCTAGAATCGTAGCGAATTGATAGAACGACACAATCAACCCTCGAAGTTCCGGCGCTGCGATCTCCGCATTATACAGAGGTCCAACGCCTGAGAACGTACCAACACCGATACCAGTGAAGAAACGTCCTGCATACAGCAGGGAAGGGCTGTGATAGCTGGCCCCAATATACAAATACGACCCGAGAACGACCCAACAACACGCCATGAACATGGTGTATTTGCGCGAGAATATTTCGCCCAGCACACCGGCGGATAGGGAGCCCACGATACCGCCGAGTTGCAGGACAGAAGTGAGCCATCCCGTGGCGGAGGACGAGTTTACTACGGAGGGGAAGTTGTCGACGAAGCGGTGCATGACGAGCGATTGACCGAGGACTCCTTGCTGGTAGCCATATTCGAAACCTCCGAAACTATACAAAGGTCAGTCACTTGCGCAGCAATCAGTCGATGCTTGGGCAGTGGGTATCTTACGAAGCGAAGAACGCAATCAAGAGAAGCTTGGGGTTATTCAACAACGTCCTCCATCGATTCTTGTACGCTTCGTTGGTCCTGACTTGCGCCGATGTGACGGACGCATTGCGAGTTGTAGAATCCATGGTAGACCTTTTTTGCTCGGATTCCTCAAGTTCTTACACCTCCAAGAAACACTTGGTAAAATTAAACGGACGAGATGAGTACTGAATCTTCACCTCGGGTACAGGGTGGGTCGATCCTCCTTCTTTATACAGTTCTTCACCCCAGCGAATGTTCCTGCATCGAACCCGCCCGTCAAATCTCACGACGAAATTTTTCTCGACCATCTGATCCATTGACTACTTCACACCAAACAGGCCAGCCTGAGGAACATGCTTGCAAGAATTCCAAGCCTAGCAAGCATCCATCCCACAAAGCTTCTTGATTCGTCCCGCGCGTTGAAGAAATGCATTGCGGGGACCCCAAGTCTTGCATCGATGTGGAGAAACACGACTCAATGACCTGGAGTTGCGCTACAGCGCTCCTCGGGGGAAAGCTTTGCCGATATGCGGGCCCGTTAGTGAGGGGGTTAGAGTGGGTCTGGTTTCTTCTTTGGGAACCGTGTGGTTTTCGTGCCTTGATCCGAAGTGAGATTTTGGACTTTTACAAGTAGATGGCTGCGCGAAGAAGGAAATTGCAGCCTACCAATCTGTCTACAGGGCTACGAACAACGCGACTTCATCGCTATTGACTTACGTCGCTTTTATTTTATTAGGACGTTTCGCGCATTGTGATGGGGTTTACACGCAATTAACTAGAGTCTTTTTCTTGAACACCACTTGCACGGTCCAACAAAAGTTGAAAACTGGAGAGAAAAAACTAGCCTGGAACTTGCACCGCGACGAACGATAAGCCTTTTCCGCTATTCCTGAACCGTCCGTGGGTATCGAATTGGTTGGCTATATTGGGGATTTGTTATGGAACTTGTTATGGAAGGACAGCCCCCGATGCAGAAATCGTAGGCTATTGACGCCTCCTGCGGGAAAAGGCGCCGCTAAGTGAGCTTGCAGCAAATTTGACAGACACGCCACCACCGTGAAGAATTGATGGTTCGATTGACTCGAAAGTGTTAAATGTACAGTTGAGCAAAACTATTTCTGAGATTTGGACAAGACTGATTTAATCATGGGCCTATTGTTCATTTTCAAAAAGAGCGTAACCTGAATCATGCATCCAGATCCACCAAAATTTTCGTGCATCGGGCCGAGTCTATTCGGCACAACAACAACGTTCTAGTTAGATCCTCCAATTATTCTGGAATCTTGTGATCGTTCGCATCGACCCCAGCTTTCCACCGATACGTCGAAGCGACATGTTCGTCCAACGGCCCACTCTGGCCTTTCCTCTCGTAGAAATTTTCGCGGTAGGTACCGCCGGGGACAGCGTAGTCATCCCAGAAGAGACCTCGCGCGCGAAGCTCAGGGAGGAGGAGGTCAATTACGTCTTTGAAGGACTGCGGGAAGAGGGTGTATGCCTGCATCACTCGAGTTAGCTATATGTTGGTGGTTCATGATGATTTGTTGGATTAGGGGTTGTTTTCGGATACGTACGATATTGAACCCATCAACACCAGCTTCATCAACCCAGATCTGGAACGAATCTGCAACCTGCGAGGCAGTCCCCACAAAGATCGGTCCGTTGCCTCCCAAACTCACATGTTCTGCGACGGTATGCTTCGTCCATTTCGACGTGCCTGGGGAAAAGCGCGCGTACCCTTCTACCGTCGATCGAACGGCGTTGCTTTCGACCTGCCGCAACTCTTCCTCGTCGCCGTATTTCCCCAAATCGATGCCCGTCCACCCACAGAAGAGCGCCAACGCGCCCTCAAGAGATGCGTATTTGCGGTAATCGGCGAGTTTCGCTTGCGCTTCTTCTTCTGTGCGGCCGAGGATGGGCGTCACGAGGGCTAGAACTTTGATATTATCGCCATCGCGACCGAACTTCGACTTCGCTGTTTCCCTAATCTCGGCGATATTCTTCGCACATACCTCCGGCGCATGCGCCGATACAAAGATAGCTTCGGCGTTTTCGGCGGAGAAGAGCTTACCCGCTTTCGACGTGCCGGCTTGCATGATTAAGGGCGTACGCTGTGGACTCGGCTGACAGATATGAGGGCCTGGGACGGTAAAGTACTTTCCTGCGTGGTTGATGGTTCGCACGCGATCCGGGATGGTGTAAATGCCTTTTGAACGGTCCAGGACTACGGCGTCGTCCCTCCAGGATGACTCAAAGAGCTTGTACATGACTTTGACGTATTCTTCGGCTTGCGCGTAGCGTTCGTCGTGCTGGAAGATGTTAGTACTGGAATCTTTGCTAAAGGTGAGGTTTGGAAAGGGATACCGCTAGCTGCTCCTTGAAGCCCATATTGCGCGCAGCAGAATCGAGGTAGCTTGTCACGATCTGGAGCTTGTTATTGACTGTTTTTACTGGCAGGCCTTGCTTCGATACTCACGTTCCATCCCAGCCTGCTACATGTTAGCAAATACGCAGTCTACGATGGAGAAGACTCATACCTTCCATTGGACAAATGATCGACAGTCGAGAGGCGTCGAGCCAGATGATACGGCTGCTCGTAAGTGGTGGAGCACGTTACAGCTAAACCAATGCTTTTAGTCGAAGCAGCCATTGCTGCCACCACGGCCAGCGGCTCGTTCACTGGCCATTGTGCGCCAGACCGTATCGCAGCATCGAGGTTGCCATTGTACACATCGTAACCGCCCAGCACATCGGCAATGAAAATACCATGAATCTTGGCGTCTTCGAGCAGTTTCGCGAGTTCGACCCAATGCTCTACATTATTGAACTCATGGGAATGGTCATCCGGGTGCCTCCAAAGCCCTGGAGACTGATGTCCACTGCCTACATGTAGTAATCAAGAGTATCAGTAAACACATATTCGGAAGTATCAGTAAACATGGATTCGGATATACGCCACCGATCAGCGACCTTAAATCCGAGGAACTTACACATCTCCACAAACGCATTGATCAAGAGCTTCTTCGAACCCTTCTTCGTATCCGCCATGATGAAAATGTCGCACACGGAATCCTCAATGTCGTGATCCAGTTATCTATCCTCTCTCCAAGAACCCTTTGAATGCGCTGCGCAGCGCGAAGATCCGATGTCGCTTTGTAAGATCGCTTTTCTGAAGATAGATAGCCTTAGCGGATGATGTGCTCGCAACGCTTTCAAACGCCATCGCTCCCATTTCCAATCGGCCGCCGCCCACATCCCAATGCAATGTCCCTTATCTTACGTTTCTGCGTTTTGCATAACCAGTGGGTAAGGTACGAGTATCGTCCCCATAGTGGCGTGCTTTTCCTTCCGGCTGATTCCTCGGGTAAGAATTCTCCTCAAGGGTTATGTGGGTGCCCCCCGTTTCGTCGAATAGAGGGCTATACATATGCCGTGATCGAAGGTGTGGATCAGGGACCAAACCGTCGTTTTGGTGAGATTGGACGTGGCTAGCTTTCGCATGCTTGTGTGAGATCTGCTTTGGGATCTGGGTTGTGTTTCTATGCAGTGTCCTGCACCTTGACGCATGTGCATTCGTACTTTGACGTAGGAGGGGTTTTTCGGCTTCCAACTTCATACCTACTTCTCTTTTTCGAACTTTAAACACACGCGGTTTGCGAAGCACAACAATATCGAGACTTTCGAGCGATGGTGTTTTCACTAAGCAAATGGCGGAGGCGGAGCTCTGCAAAAGTACTGGATGGGAACACAACTTCGCCATACCAAACTCGCAATGAGGATGCAACTTTTCCGGAAACACAATCAGCGCTGCTACTCCATGCGATTCGGACGCCGTACGAGGTGGATTCAGGGTACAAAGTTCCCACCGTACAACATGAACACGAAGTCCTGGTCAAAGTGATAGCCGTAGGCCTCAATCCCATAGACTGGAAAGCACCGTAAGTCACCTCCCTCCCAAACCTCCAAACCACTACCCGATATGTATTTATACTAATACATCGAAAAAGCGACTTCAACTTCGGCATCCCAACCCTCCCCTACATTTCCGGCCGCGAACTCGTCGGCACAGTCCTCACCAACCCCTCCCCTCCTAACTCGCGCATCAAAAAAGGCACCCTCGTTATCATCCCCTCAACTGACTACCGCGATCTTCGCAAAGCCGCCTTCCAAAATTACGCCATCGCCTCCTCCTTCAACAGCATCCGCCTTCCCTCTACCATCTCCCCCCACTCCGGTTCCATCCTAGGCGTAGCCTTCGTCTCCGCAGCCCTCACCCTCGGAATTTGCATGGGCGTCGACTTCAGCAGCATCTCCTCCGGGCCGGACCTCCTCAAAATCGTGCACTCCCTCGACTCAGAAACCTTACCCTCCGACATCCGCGCCGAGTGTCTCCACGGCATCACGCCCGCCGAGCGCGCCCGCAAAAACGATACCCTTATCATATGGGGCGGCGGATCCACAGTCGCGCACATCGCCAAACAAATCGCGCGTCTCGCAGGCCTCAAAATCATCTCCGTCGTCGACACCGCGAAACACGGTTTACGACTCTCTTCCCACCCGCAAATCCGTCCGGATTTAGTCGTCGATTCGTACGATGCAGAGCGCGCTATCAGTATCATTCAAACAGCCACAGACGGTAACGCGCGGTTCGGATTCGATACCGTGGGCAAAGAATCCGCTAGCCATCTCCTACGCTCTTTAGGATCGGAGACGCGTCACGAAAAAGACGATACCCCATCCACAAAAGAAGAATCAAAAACCACCAAACCTCCAACACCACCACACACACCCTCCTCCTCTCCATCCACAACCTCCACCATATCGCCCTCCTCGCCTCTCTCCCGCTCGCATCTCATAGGCCTGACTGGCCTTCCCAAACCCTCCTCTTCATCCTCTGATAATACCCTCTTCCACACCGTCCCCATCAAACTCTTCCACGAAGTCCCCGCGGTTGGCGAAGCCTTGTCCGCGTGGTGCGAGCGCTTGCTTGTCGAGGGGAAATTGGTGCCGCCGGATGTTGTGGGTGTTGTGAAGGGGCTTGAGGGGATTGAGGAGGGTTTAGGACGGCTAAGGAGGGGAGAGATTCGAGGGGGGAGATTAGTTGGAGATTTGGAGTAGTATTGGGGATGTCGAGAACGGGGGG
>KZ805881.1:0-12141 GCA_003073855.1 Periconia macrospinosa
TTAGTATATTTTTTTAGCCTATTTTTTATATACTATTAAAAAGTTATTACTACTAGAAGATAGAGCAAAAAAAAGTACACATTTTAAGCCTATATATAAAATCTAGACTAAGGTCTTAGCGCTAAGCCTTATTTCTATATTAAACTCCTAGATCTTAGCTTTTTAAATATATAAAAATTATATTTATAGCTCTTAAATTGCAAAAGTTATAGCTATTTAAAAAAGTAGATAAAAAAGATTACTCTTTTTTCTTAACCCCCTACTATAGTTTATCTAAGTTAGTAGCAAACTCTATAAAGGGTAATAGCTCTATTTAGTTCTTTTAATTATAATATATATAGTATTATAAATAAGCCTTAAGCTATATATTTATAATTTTTATCTATCTATCTATCTCTAGTTAATAGGTAATAAAGAGTAGTAGGTTTATACTTACTTTCTAGTATAACTATTTCTAGAAGTATAATATAAATTATAACCTTTAGTTAGAGATAATATTTATAAGAAATCTTTCTTCTTTCTATATATACTTAATAAAGGCCTAGATAATAGTTTCTACTTTAAGGTTTTTTAGTAGAATAAACTTTTTCTTTTTAGAGAGCCTATCTATAATAACTATAATATACTAGTAAGTTCTTTCTTAGTATATTAAAAGTAATAAAAGTATAATAAAGTTAATAGAGATAAACGTTTAATAAGTATCTAGGATTAGGAAAAGGTTTAAGTAACTATACTTACCCTTTTTATAGGGCTTACTTTAGGCGTAAAGTAAGTAGTTATATATAAATCTTGTAACTAAATCTATTGTATTAGGCTAGTAAAACTATTAACTAACTCTATAATATATTTTATACTTACTTTTATATTTAGTAATAAGGAATTTATAATGTATTTTAAGTAGCTTAGTACGTAGTTATAAGTTTTCTAAGATAAAAATGCACTCTTAGTAGAAAATTAGTTTTTCTTCTTATTAGTAGTTTTTAAGCTTTAACTAAAGGTTATAATTATAAATAAGTATAGCTAGTAGCTTCTAGTAACTCTTTTTTATTACTTTTTTAATAGTAATAGCTATTAGGTTCTTTTAAGTAGTAAGCTTAATACGTTATATAATTTAATTACTTATAATTTAATTACTTATCTCTCCTTCTAAGTGAAAGGCGTTTTTATCCTTAGGTACTATAGCTTAGTTAGCTAGCTCTTTACTAATAGCGTATAATATATAATAGATTTTATTAGTAGTTATTTCTATTAAAGTTATAATTATAGTAGTAACGTAAATTACTACTTATAAAAAGTTAATACACCTAGAGGGTAACACTATCTACTTTTAATATTAAACCCTATTATTATTAATATTATCTAGAATATTACTAGAGCGTTAAGTTAAACTATTAAGCTTAGTACTTTATTTACTAGGGTAGTATTTTATAATAAAGTTAAATTTAGTAAAAAACTCTACCTAGTAGGCTTATTATCTATTTAATTATTTTAACGTTATAAAGTACTCTAAAGCCTTATAGTTTAAAAATACTTTTACTAGGCTTTTAGTTCTAGTAAAGTTAGGTCTTTATTTTTTAAAAGCTTTTATAATAGCTAATAGCTTCTTATTATATATAGTATAGTTAGTTTTAGTAAGTAATATCTTTATAGAGAAGTATACTACTAGTTTTATTACTTTATCTTTTATTTAACTAAAAACTACGCTAATAACCTAATCTAATATATTAGTTTCTAAAGTTATAGGTAGATTAGGGTTAAAGTAATAAAGCACTAGTACTATTATAAACGCTATTTTTAATTATTAGAAAGCCTACTTAGTTTAAAGAATCTATTTAAAAGGGACGCTATTATTCTTTAGCCTTATTAATTTATTTAAAAGTTTTATAATTATAGAGAAGAATTTAATAAACCTTTAGTAAAAGTTAGTAAAACTAATAAAGGCCTATATATCTTTTATAGATCTTAGAGTTACCTAGTCCCTAATAGTAGATATCTTATCTAGGTCTATTTCTAATCTATTATAGATTAAAATTATACTAAGGTATTTTACCTTTTTTATATTAAACTTATATTTATTAGCATTAAAATATAATCTAGCGTCTCTTAGTTTAGTAAGAACTTTTAGGTAATATTTAGTATATATTATATCCTCCTTCTTACTAAAAACTATAATATTATTACTATAAGCTAAATAAAATTTATCTAAGTAATCTTATAGTAAAGTATTAACCTATTTCTAGAATATACCTAGGGCGTTGCAGAGCCTAAAAAGTATAACTATATACTTAAATAGTTTAAACTAGCTAAAGAAAGTAGTTTTTTTATAGTTTTCTTTTTTAATATATATTTTATTAAAAGTAGTAATAATATTAAACTTTAAGAAGATCTTTACGTAAGTTATACGCGCTAAAGTTTTTTATATCTAGAAAGGTATATTCTAATTTTTAATTATAATTACATTTAGTTATTAATAGTTAATATAGATTCTTAACCTTTTTTCTAGCTTTTTAACTACTAATATAACAGCTATGTACACGCAGCTAACTTAGACCCTAATTAGAGCCCTTGCACGGGCTTACTTAGCATCCTCTAGAAAAGCCAAAGTACCTATTAGTACTAGTAGGTACTTTAAATTACTACTAGTTCTTATTTAAAGTAGACACGTCTTAGATTCCTTTAGCCTAAGGGGAACCTTCCTATATATATTTAATCTATATTTCTTAGCTAGTTAGGTAGTTTTATTTATCCTTTTATATAATAACCTATAGAAGCTATTTCGCAATTATTCCCTAGTTATCTTGCTATATAAATTTATTTATACTAGTAATGCAGCCGTACTAGAGGTAATCTAGCCCTAAGTTATTACAACTAAAATAGGAGTAGCGTAAGAAAACTTACTACTATAAATATAGCCCTTCTCTAATTTATTATATAAGTAGTTATAAAGAGTAATTATCTCCTATTATATTATAGCCTAGAACTTCTAATAAAGAGGTACTAATTCTAGTTATAGTTTTATTTTATAATTAACCCTAAGTTATTTAGGGGGCAGCTCTAAAGCCTTCTTTAAGTCCTAGAAGTTAATAAAATAATAATATTTTATAGGAATTTTTTATTTTAGTTCTTTAATAGTAGAGGAAAGATAGTAGAGCTTTTTATAGAACTTATTAAAATCCTTCTAGCATATTATAGCAGTGCTAAGTTTAAGAGTTTTTATTATGTTATTTAATAACTTAAAGTATTTAAAAAAGATTTATACACTATATATATTTAGGCGGTATAAGTAGGAAGTAGCTACCTCTACTAAAACTATAGCTATATCTACTTTATCCTATTAATAGCGTTTTAGTTTTAGCATTTTATACTAATTTATACCTTTTACTAGATAGTAAATTATAATAGCTAAACTATATAATAAATAATTCTATATATAATAGTTTATATAACGATTTAGGGCTGGATTACCTTTGGTACAGCTATATTACTAGTATAAATAAATTTATATATATAAGATAACTAAGGAATAATTGCAAAACAGCTTCTATAAGTTATTATATAAAAAGATAAATAAAACTACTTAACTAGCTAAGAAATATAGATTAAATATATATAGGAAGGTTCCCCTTAAGCTAAAAAAATCTAAAATATATCTACTTTAGATAAGAACTAGTAGTAATTTAAAAGTACCTACTAGTACTAATAGGTACCTTAACTTTTTTAAAGGATGTTAAGTAAGCCTATATAAGGACTCTAATTAGGGTCTAAGTTAGCTGCGTATATATAGCTATTATACTACCCCCCTTTTTAAAAAACTAATATCCTTATTAGCTAGTAAAATTTTTAGAAATTTATTTACTATTATAAGTAAAATGCGTTTAAAAATACGCGTAGTAAATTACCTATATAGTAAACTATAGTTATAAAGTAAGATTATTACTTAATTAAGTAATATTATAAGTTTTAATTACCTAATTTATATCTAAAATAAGACTAAATATATCTATTATTAGTTTTATATAACTTTACTTTATTACTACCGTAAGGTAAATAAATTTTTAGTAGGCTAAGGTAAAGTAATTAGGCGTAATAAGTAATATAAAAGGTGCGCACTTTACTTTACTACTTTTTCTCTTTTATATTCTACTCTTAAAACACCTACGTAATATACCTATTTAAGTTCTACTACCTTACTCTCTACTTTATAACTTATTTAGATACTTTCTTTACTTTAAATTTTCTTTTCTACTTTTTTAAATTTTTTTTACTTTTATTACTCTTATAACTTCTAAATCTAATTTAGAATCTAAAATGCTAGCTCCTACGCCCTCTTACGCGTTATAATTAAAGCTATATTTTTACTTTATTAGCGCGATCTTTATACTTATTACTACTTATTATAAAGCTTTCTATAAGTATTATATTTATAGTTTAACTTAAATTAGTACTAGTAAAAAGGTAGATTAAACGTAATATAGCAATAGTAAGAAGTATAGATATTATACTTTTTAAAATATACTATATAATTAAGTAAGCTTTTTAGAGATATTTTAGGTCTTAATATTAATTTAATATAGGTTCCTATAGCTTATAATAAAAAATTTAATATTTTTTTAAAAGCTAATTAAGCTTAGTAAAATTTAATTAAAACTAAGACTAAAGAGTATACGTTTAACGCCTAAAAAGTTACTACTACTATTCTTATTAAAATAATTAAAATTTCTAGCTTATAGCTTAAATAAGAAGGTGTACCTAAATTAATAGTAGCTATTACTAATTACACCCGCGCTATTTTTAATACCCTTTCTAATATATATAAAAAGTAGGTTTAGCGTAATACGCTTTATAATACTAAGTAAAAAAAGTCTAAAAAGCTAGTAAAGTATTAATACTAAAATTTAATAATAGCTTTAAATTAGGTTATAAAAGCTTATAAAAAGAGCCTAAATAAGAACCTTAAGCGTAAAGCTACTAAACTAGGTAGTCTATTAAGTTATAAATTATAAAAGAATAATAATAAGAAAGTTAATAATACTAGATAAGAAAAAGATAAAAAAAAAAAAAAAAAAAGCTACCTAAGTTACCTATAAAATAGGTTATTCTAAGCTATAGCTAGCGTAAGAAAAGGAGTAAGTAAAAAGTAGTAAAAAAAAGAAATTTTAACCTTCTATAGTTTATAGGGCTTAGTAGTAGTAAGAGTAGTAAGTAGTTATAAGGTTTTTTAGTAAGGTTCCTAGTCTAGGTTTATAATTTTTCTATAGGTTTCTTATAGTTTTTCTTTTTAGTTTTTTTATTTTAAGCTTCTAGAGTAGGCCACTATATAGTAGCCTAGCTAGGACTTAGTAGTAATTCTATTTTAAGATACCTTATAATTAAATTCTACTATCTTTTAAATAGTTTATATTTTTAATTCTTTATTTCTATATATAAATTTATTTATAAAAAAAGTAAGGTAGGCCTAGCTTTTCTAGATATTTTTTATAAAAGTTCTAGAGCTTATAAGGCGCGCCTATAAAATTTAATACTAGATACTAAACTAAATCTAGGTTATATCTAACCTAGCTAACTCTATATTTTAGAATATTTTAAATAAGCTTACTAGCTAAAATTTCTTTTACTTCCTATTCTTTAACGCTATTTATAAAAGTTCTAAGTAGTTTTAAAAGCTTTTATTTAAGGAAAAAGTCCTATAGATCTTTTTATAAATATTTAGGTAAAAAAACATTATAGATTTTAGAATTTAAGGAAAGTTTTAAATAGAAAGAATAGCCTACTTTTTTAAAGACCTTAAAAGGACTAGTCTACTTTTTAGATAGCTTTTAGCTAAAGTAGGGGATAGATAAGTTTTTTATATCTAAATAAACTTTATCTCTAATATTCTAATTAATAGTTTTCTAGTAGAGATTTTTAATAGTACGTATTTTTTCCTAAACTTTTTTAAAGCTTACTTTAGCTATACTTTAGGCCTAGTATATACGCTAAGTAAAAGTAAAGGTATCTTAGTAGTTTAGCTTATTTTATAGTAAGGCTAGCTTTAAAAGCCGCTAGTCTTAACTTTAATATAGTTTTATTCTAAAAAGTAGCTAATATAAAGTAATTCTAATAAAAAAATAAGGTAGGGTACTTTAGACATAATCTATAATTAGAAAGAGATTACTCTAATTATCTTAGTAGTATAATATAAAAGGCCTTAGTCTCTAGTTAATATACTTATTTATAATTTCTATTTAGCTATTAGTTTCTTTATAATAGGCTATAGATAGCTTAATTTTTATACTTATAATCTTATAAAATTCTAACTAGAAGCTAAAAATAAATTATAGACCTCTATTAAATATAATTATCTTTAGCGTATAGCTAAAGTAATATATCTACTAAATAAAAAAAAGGCTAAGCTACGGGCGTCTATAGTTTTATAGTAAAGAATAGATACTACTTACTTAAATAGATAATTAATTATAATAAGAATCTAATTATAGCTAACTTTATTTTTAAAAAATTCTTTAAAGTCTATATATAAATGCTATATAGGTTTTTTAGGAATAAGAAAAAAATATATTTTTCTAGTAAAAAATGTTCCGGTGTCGCCGCATCTAGAAAGGGAGGCTTCCTAAGTAGGAAATGGAGGCTCGCTTGGCAGCACGCTGCTTTTATCTGGCCCGTGCGCCAACATCATCGCATAAAAGCGCGCGTCCCTCGCCGTTCTACGCTCTATCCTATTGTCTCTCTTCTTCCAACGCCCTCTTCCTCTTAAATTGGCGGCTTAGTCTCCCCTGCCAGGTCTTACTCTCCTCTTCCTAGATTATGCCACCCTTGTATCGGCCAGTCGCCAGTTGATTTACTACCCTCGATAGGGGGACAATGAGGTTGCTGCGCTCTATGCTTTTCGCAAGAGCCTGTCTACTCTTCTTCTCTTAAGGCTTAGCGAACACCTGCCACTTTGTGGAATCTTGTTACTCCCTCTCCTCTACCTGGTTTACTTGCGCAGCTAAGGAGCAGACCCGACCGCTATCTGCAAATAGCTTATAGGCGCCCTTCGGTATCCTCCTTCGTTTCCTTTGGATTCCATCTCTTCGAGCCGGCGTTCCCCTCGGTGCCCGCTGATCCTGGAGATTATTGAAATGCCACGTTATCGAATACGTGGAGCGGTGATTAAGCCCCCCTTTCGGGCGCCTTGACACTGTGTTAGCACGAGGCTAATTCCTATTGCAATTCAGCCGTACAAGCGGCAAAGGTATAGATTGCATAGTCTTAGGGGAAACGATTGGCCTCGAACCGTCCAAGTGTCGCGTAGTGTTCGTGAAAACCTATTTTGTTGGTAAATTACGTTAGGCTAGCACGACTAGACTACAACCCGCCGCCCAGCTGATTAAATGGTAATTGAGGCACCTACTCGCCCAAGGTGTATTGGCGTGTTAGATTGGACGGACTCTTCGCCCAATATGACATTCTAGGTAGTATGTTAGCGTTACAGACTACTGGAACTGGAGGCTAGAGCAGGCTCATCGCTACAGCATGGATATGCTTAAGCACAAGGCTCTCTGCATTGCCTCGTTATCGCCGCTGGAAGCCTAAAATCCGAGAGTTAGATAACGTTTGAGCCTAACTTTGGGTTTCGGCGTCGCCGATGAGGCGAAAAGTTCATATTGGGACCTTCCTGATCGGCTCACGGGACGTGGTTTAGATGGAATGGCAATCTGCGAGTTTGTATAAGCTTGGGGCGGGCTCTAAGGGAAAGGAGATGCATGGCAGTAGTACGGTCTGCTCCCTAAGAGCCAGCGTCACAGCTTATCGATTCCATAGCAAGCATAGGCGGCGTAGTTATGTACGCTCTTTTCCGAAAGAAAACAGGCTCCGCACGAGGGTTGCATCGCCACCGAGATTACGCGGCCGTAGGATTGCAGGTCGCATTCTAATCTGGTGTTCCCTGGAGGATACGTTTCGAACCCTGTGCCGTACATGCTACTGCCTTTTAGGTGTGCAAGGCTATTTAAGCCAGCTTTCTAAGAGAACTAGCATGCGTAGAAATTTGACTTAAATTACTGCGCTCCTACGTTCTTCTTAACACTAGGCCTCTTTACAACGACGGCAGCTACAACAATGTCTCTTTATACTTTTCCCATCTAGCAGCTTTAATTTATCTCTTATAAAGAACCACTAGAGCCTAAATAAAGCAAATACGCTAAGAAGACGCCGGCGAAAGAAGACATGCGTTCTAATTATGACGGGGTCCTGAATACTAAGCCTAGACCAAACGCCGGACAGGAGGGCAGAGGGAATTCTACGTGCACGCCGTCCGGGGCTGAAGTTATTGATTTGACACATTTAAGTAAGCACCCCCGGAGTGAACAAAGAATTGTGTGTAGTCTGGCATTGCATAACAACTAATGCCTACGCAGTTAACGAACCTAACCAACCTAACCGCCGGCTTAGTCATGAGCGTGAAGTAGATGACGATGGCCTCTTTAAGAACCAATGCCAAAGCACGGTGCCTAAGCAATTCGAAGACCTATGTAATGAGAGTTTAAGTCAGTTCGCCCCTTTAAAGGTAGCCTTCTAAGTTCGATTCCTAACACCGCAAAGATAGTGTGGTCGTGATCGAAGACAGCTAATCCGAATCACAAGTTGACGAAAACTGGTTAGAGGAAGATGATACAGGTACGCAGATAGGCACCCAGCCAGAAAACTCGTGCGACCCGGCCCAAAAGTGTCGTAGTGAAGTGCCTCTTGCGGGCGTAGAAGATCCTATTATGTTGGATGGGATTGATGGAGTGGGAGCTCAGGCTAGCGAGGCCTCGCATCATGAGGTCACGCCAATACCGCCAACTAGATCGTTGGTGACGAATACCGAACAGCCAACGCAAAGAACTACTGGCCGCACTCCTATAAAAGCTAAAATATCTTAGCCGTGGCGGCCGGTGTATTAGAGGAAGGACAAGGGTGAGTTTCTCCTATTGAAAATGTTTGTTCTATCTAATATTGGCAAGATAAATCTGCTCCACGCGAAAGCACGAGCAGCGGCAGGGGCAGCAACAGCGAATCCAATGATAGCGTCGCCGATGACAGCAGCAATCACACAACATGGCCAAGCCAGAAGCGAAAACGCTCTCTGCTACCCAAGCAGCATAGCTAAAGGTCATTGAATCACCACCCTGAGCACGCCAAACCCTCGGCGAGACACAAGTCACTCTCCAGCCGCCATGGCAAGCTCGAACGCCCTGAAGCCCTAGAGCTCCCTTCATCAACACAGCGCAGTGGTTGGAATACTGGTACCCGCTCAGGCCACGACGGCAGCAACAAGAACGCCCGATATCTAGCAACGAGCAAGCGGTCAATGTCGACTACACGCCCTATTCACTTGCACAGACACAAGCGAAAGCGCAACTCTAGCATTATAGAACAGGATATTGAATATGAGGTAGAGAAGATACTAGAAGCTCGCATCTATTACAGAAAGCTACAGTATCGTGTGAAATGGGTGGGATATGCAGATGATCTAGAGTGGTACAACGCGGCTAATTTCAAGAATAGTCCATACAAGCTTATGGATTTTCACGCGGCCAGCTCTTTTTGTCCGGGACCTCCGAATAGGCTGAATTATTGGGCAGATTGCTGGGAACGGGGTGTGGATGCGGACGACCATCCCGATGATAATAAGCCTTGAAAACTGTCCGTAACAGGTGGGACATGACCTACACCGTCGAGAATTGCGTTTATCTTATACTCGGAATCAGAACGTCGCATTTTTCATTTTACCCATTCGAGTACAAGCATTCCGCACCAACCTTTTGTTGATTAATGACCGATCCTGACAATTTGTCGCCCCCAGAGCCCTTGACTGTTACCGTTTGTAGTATTATTCATTTCATTCAGTGCTCGCATATGCAACGCTGTGATACATTATAATTGCGTAAGATACGACAGATTAAAAACGACCTCTTTCAAAATTCATCGCTTTCTTCAACAGACCGCATTAGCAAGGTTTCGCCTCCTTCGCCTTCTTCTTTCTCCCAGTCCCCTTCAAGCTGCTCCAGTTCTTCAGTCTGTACCTCTAGAACATCAGGTTCGTCTTTTGCCTCACTAACACTCGCATTGCGCCAGCTCTCTTTGGCTGTCCACCGCGGCACTTCTGACAACTTAAGGTTGTCAATGTTCTTACTGCGCAGCCAACGATAAGAAATCTTGCAGTATTGGAAGGCACAAATTTGTTCTCCAGGCGCGACAAACTGGGTTTTTGCTCCATCCAGAGTCCTTTGGTGTCCACCCACAGAAGGATCAACAATGCCGCCGAGTGGGGTGACAGCGCCAACGGTAGCAAGAGACAAGCCAACAGGAAAAGTTACCTCGCCAACAGTTTGGTGCCCTTTCATCGACTCGTGCACTACGCGAGCGTCCGTAATAGTATGGAAGCCAATAACGAAGTAAATTCCATCGACACAGGACCAGCTATGCCTCAGCTTGACAGGTATATCCAGCTCATACTCAGATTATCTTCGTACCAGGATCTTTCACGCAAAAAGTGGTAAAGCGCGGCGAACAGTTACGTCTCAAAGGGGCGAGTGGTGATCTGATAAATAAGCTGGCGGAAGATGCTCGAACGTTAGCCGGTTATCAGACTTTTCTAAATAGTCAAGTTGACACTGCTAAAAGATTCGCCAAAGAGATTGGACCCTACCATAGCGAAGACATCCTAGAGGATCTACAGACCACAATAGACAGCTTTTCACGTGATACTAGCGAGTGTATCAAGAGCCTAGAGCAAACCCAAAGGGACCTGTTACAAGTTGTAAGTATATTAAACGTTTGTTTACCAATTGTTTAGCAACTAATCCAAAGTAGGAGTTTGCTTGGGTCTCAATCAATGAGTCACACAGATCAACGAGCATTGCAACAAGCATGAGACGTCTTAGTGGGATCACTGTAAGATCCCTTTCTCAATATTTGTCTAGCCGAAGCTAATATAACCAGTTCATCTTTCTACCAGCGATGTTTGCTTCGGTAAGGCTCTAGGTCAAATTCGAACATGCGCATTTTAGTCACAACTGCTGATCAACATGCTTTGGTGCGAAGAGCTTGTTTGGCATGAACGTCGATTTACTGCAAGATAATCCCGATTGGCGTTGGTTTGTCCTTGTTGTGGGAGCTTTATTGATGATCAACCTCATGATATGGGTTGTAATCAAATCCAATCCTGTCCGTGCCATTTCTTTAGTAACACCGCTCCCCTTTTGTTACTAAAATATGATACAGAACATCGAACTGTGGTTTGAGCGCAGAATGAGGGAGATGTTGCAACTGACAGGCCGAGAGACAATCCCAAGAGATATTGAGAGAGGGTGAACGAGGAGACTGACCCGCCATGTTTCTATCTCACGTCGTTATTGGCTTCAGATGGCTACTCTTGTCGTATCTTTCGAGGACTTCCGCCACCAGCGCTATTTTGGGAGCACCCTGATCTAGATAAGCTCAAGAAGAAGGTATATGAGGCTCATTGTAGCACGGCCCATGAACTGTGTATACTGGGAAGTATAGTGTACATAAAGATTAATTAAAAAATACCAGTGGGCAGTGTAGTAAGCACGTATCATGTTGGTGAGTCACGGCACTGAAGTGGCACATCGTCAACAGTTGCCACCACCAGCTGAGATGATGGCCGACCCGCTCCTGCCCTGACCTTGCGCCGGAGGCGATAGTTTGTAGATATGGTTGAAGAGGAGAGTGGTGTGTGCAGCTCCGAATAGTGTAGTGTCTTGCCAAGCATGGCCACCATCACCTTCATTGACTGTCGTCCACGCTTACGAGCATGGAGAGTAGAGTGGGAGAGACCGCTCTGTTCTGCTAGAACACGGAACTGTGACGGTACAAGAGCACGAACGCGGTCGAGTGCAGCTTGGGCAAAATGATTGTTTACAAGGAGAGGAAGAGATTCCTAAGGAAAACTCTGACTTAAGCTACTTGCATAATATTCATAATGTGAAACTATTCATAAAGTATGAAAGTCACGTGATCGTTCCCTCACATATGGACCTCCCTTACTCCATCGCTTCTGATTCTTCCACGTCTTGCTCAGCCTGGAGGCGAGCACTTTGCACTTCTTGTTTCGTAGGTCTAGGTTTGTTTTTGTAGCGCTTCTCAAACTCTTTG